>OZ023234.1:18129045-18405169 GCA_964006365.1 Trididemnum miniatum
TATCATTCAATGCGATATTTTGGAGTTGGGTTTTGCTCACAATCTCGTAAATTTCAGAGTCAGTGAATAAAAAAAAAACTTTTTTGTCACTATGTTTTGTTGAAACAAAACATAGTTACAAAACAGTGTTTTGTGACCTCACTTTTGATTAGGATTCAGGTGGAAAGTTAGCAGAAAGCAATATGGGTATGCTATCAAATTGGGAAGATTTTTTCAGTCAAAACAAAATACACAATGGTTTCTGACACATTCGGAAGGTTAAAGACAAAAATATTTGTTGAATTGCCATCACAACAAGTTAACCACTGCATGATATCTGTTTGAAAATAAAAAAAAATTGATAAAAATGCGTTTTTCCCTAATAACTCTTTTTCTGGCCAAAATTGAAGCAAAAGTTCTCTTGGAGCAGATATAAACTAGGCTGTTCTGCAACTTTTGATGTATTTTTCAGCTTTCTACTGTTTGAAAGTAAGAAGTTACGACAAATTTTGCAAAATTTGGGTCTGACAAACCATTAGAGGGAGGTAGCACGGCCATTTTTGCCTGCAACCATGCAAAACCACTTTTAAACATGTTTCCAGACTAAATGCCCACTTTTTTGACCCCAGGGAAATTGATTTGAAACAAAAAGTTCTTTTCACTCCACCTAATACGCAGTATACCCCACATCCTCCCCCCTGGATCCGCTCCTGGTTGTATAATAACAAAAGATGGCCTCAAATTTTAAGAGATATGTTTAAAATCAGAAATACCGAAAGCAGTTCAAGGCACGATTGTTGTAAGGAAGTCAAAGGAATGCTTTCTGGTGAAACTGGTAAAACGATATTCAAATGTTAGCAATTTAGTTCTTTTTTGAGCTACAGTACGTAGATCATTTTTGCTTGAAATCGTTTAGCCTTTTTCTACGGAAAGTAGGAGGGGCGAGGCAGTTGCATGTACAGGAGCGACACTGCCCTGCCAATAAAATTGCGTCATTGCTTCATTAAGCATAACGGCGAAAAAAAATTCAAGAAACAACGCTACGTAATTCTTGTTATTATGACAATTACAAACTGAGATTATCAATGACAAAGTATCATGCACTTCGAAATAAATATCAGAAGTAAGTATGACGTCATTTGAGGCTCAAATGGGGGTAGGGTTGTAACCTCCAAAGGCCCCCCGTGGCTACGCCACTGCCCCAACAATTTCGATTCTTTACACGGTTGAGTGCTAGTAACTTGGAAGATATTCTTAGGCACGTGAAGCCAATCATTGTAAAGATTTAAAAACTAATACTAATATGAGAAGCAATTTCTGCTCTTCTTGCAGAATTTGGGCGACCTCCTTCCGGGCATCGCTTTTCTTGACCCGCTCTTTATAATCCAAAAAAAGTATATTTCATATACTTTCCCTGGATTCAACCTCATTAATCAGGACGTAAATTTGCTTAGTAATTGAGCACTGCATGGTGTATTTTATAATACGCTGCTTATAGGCCTACGTACTCTAGCCTACTTGCTGCAATATTGCTGGATAATAAAACCAGTTTTATTTTCAATATTGCAGTAACACTTTCAAAATGATGCGAAGCGGTCTTTACACGTCGAAAAAAATTTCTTGTGCAATATTGCGCAAGAAAAACTTATGGCAGGCGTATTTCCACGCACAAAAACATTGCTGCAAGAAATCTTGCGCAAGTTTCTAGCTAGTGGAAGGCCGGCTGGTTTGATCAATAATGGCTGATGTTGGACCAATGGGACATTGCTCTGGCTGACCTTTGGGACACTGTCCCATGAGTGCCTTCATGCAATCAAAGTGTAATGGAATACTGTTTTTCTTTGCTATTAAAATTTAAACAATAACACAATACCTGATTACTGATACCCGTAGGCTAATGGTACATTGTAAATATGATGATGGGATCGCTCCTATTGTTGGTCAGGACTCTGGAAAATATCTAAGTGGCCAAAACAATAACGCACCTGTGAGCAATCTGGGTGTTAATGACTTTGTGGTTGTCAAAGTCTATTCGTTGGATAGCAAGTGGAGATATTTTACTGCTCAGATGATGGATGGCCCGGATGAAGATGGAGATTTTGAAGCATTTTTTTTTTTTTTTTTTTTTGAAACGCTCCATGAAGATTAAGGATGGCTTTTTTCATCCAGAAATCTTCTAGACCTTGCTTCGATTGAACTTGCAGACGTAATGAAAATTTTGTCCAAGCCAATGTCTAGTGCAGCTATTACCGAGCGTTTAGCAGGAGTTATTGAGTTTGACGTTGATGTTAGCGCGTTTGGAGTGGAGACCTACGAAGCATATCAGTCCATCATGTGTGTTTTCAATTGCATAAATATAAGTGTAGCAGTGGCGTAGTGAGAAATGTCAAAGGGGGGCGGCATTAATTTCCAAATTTTGTTTAAGCGCATTTTTTTGCCAGAACTAATTTGAAGCTGGTTGAGAAACAAGAAAGAATTTGGGGGGGTCCAGGGGCATACTTTTCCGCAATAATTTTGAAAATTTACATGCGGTAATGGCTATTTTGGAGCTTTTTGGGTAATTTTCACGCAAATTTTGTTTAAAATTTTTGACCCCAATTCTGAATGCCTCACCAAATATGATGCATTTTATTCGCACATTTTCGATTATGCGTGCTTAAGGCGTAAGGCTTAGCCTATCGCTATCGAAGAAATTCGAAATTATGGAAAAATTGAATACGTCAAAAACATTTTTGAAAATAGTTGGTGAGAGGATGCATACCCCTCATCCCGCCCACCTCAATTCGCCCCTGACCACAAGGTCGGCGCCAGGGGGGCGTGCCCCCCCCCCCCCAATCGACATGCTTGACTCCCCCAATTAACAAGCTTACTTTTTTGAAGACAGCAGCTCTTGTGCTTAATTTCAAACTTTGGACCTCTTAAGTCGACTGCTCTGCCGCCCGCTCTGCCTGGCCATAAGCTACAAAAACCATCGAAAGAGTCTGGCATATTTCAAAAAGAGACTGAAAGGCAAAGTCAAAAGGGGGGGAGGCATGGCACAATGCCCCCTTAAATACGCTCTTGATGTGTAGACTCCGATTTTGTTGTGATTATGATTATGAACGTGAGCAGTAATCGTAAAGTATTGTTTGAGTTCAATTCAATCTAAAACGTTTACATACACTAAGTTTAAACAATATTTTCTAAGAAAAAATCGTCCAATGGACGCAATAACCATGTACCATTGGTCCCTCATGTGCGGTACCAATGGGACATCTGATCGATGATATTAAACATTCGAAAAACCTAGGAAGACGGCAAGCTTCAGGCTCTTTTTGATTTTTAAGAATCAAGATAAACACTAAACTTCATTATTTCGTAAGTTTTGTTCACGAAAAATGTGAAATTTTTGATGTACAGTATTGCAACTTGCAAGAAACACCATTATTGTCCCATAGGTGTAACATCTCCCCAACATAAAATAGAGGAAGAAAAAACTTACCGAGGTATAAACTCAACTTTAAAATGACATAAACGCAGCTCCGTCTTCAAACTCAAATACTGAAAAGAACTAGGTGAGGAAACCGAAGCGTGTATATTATAAAGAGGTGCATATTTTTGAAAAGCCAGGCGCAAGTGTAATTAAAAGTGTGGCGAGCAACACAAGACTTTACCAAAGGACAAGACAGAAGCAGGAAGTAGCTAGAAAAGGTATGGTGCCAGGAATCGCATCATAAAAAACAAAGTGAGGGATCGAAGCCAACCCAAGCCAAAAATGCAAGTGGAAAATCGAATGGCTGTGCTGGAACAGGCAGTCATATGGTAAAGGCAAGCATGTGCAGCAAAAAAGGTCATAACCATACGGCTTCAAGCTTTTGTTAAAACTTGTTGATCAACATTATTGTTCTTTTAGAAATTGAGCTTCTTCATTTGATTACATCCGCAAGCATTTTTCGTAATAACATAAATTGAAAATAAATGATGACAAATTATGGATAATAAATCGTAATAGGTCAGTCAGACTCGTGTCTACTGATTAATAACCAAATAAGGACGAAATTATTAAAGCAAAATTAAATATGCTTGAAACAATAAGTTATTTTTTTCGAAATTGAATGCTTCCGCTCCACTTGGACACCGTTACTAAGCGGAAACAGCATAAAAATTGCAAAAAGTTGAGCATTAGTCGCGTTTATGAAGAAACTAAACTTATTTTACTTACCGGTCGTTTACGATAGAAGTTTATATCTATCACCATGAAGTCCGAGTACAGGTAACGATATGGCATTCTTTGCCTTTCTCCAGAACCTCCATATATCCATAGTTAGTGTGCATTGACTTACAGTAATTTGTAGGTAGCCAATTTTTGATGAAAAAGTACTGAAAATATTTCTTGACTTGCGGAAGGCCTTTGATACTGTAGATCATGAAAATACTCCTGAATAAGCTTGAAAAATATGGTATCAGAGGCAACGCACACCATTGAATTTCACCATAACCAGGTTGAATTTGTAACGACTTTGTCTTTCAACAATTGCGCGATAAGCAGAGGAATTCCTCAAGGATCAGTATTAGGCCCATTACTTTTTTCAATCTCCGTAAATGATCCATAAATGTTTAAACCACTGTTCCTCTATTATGTATGCAGATGACACCAGTGCTTTCGTTCAAAGTAAAAGCGCATCCAATTTGATATCTATGAGTAATGCAAACCTTCAAAATATTGACATCTGGCTAGCATTAAGCAAGTTATCTTTGAACAATGAAAACAAATTACATGATATTCCAAACAAAGGACACCAAATCAACATTGGGACAATTGGCTCTTTGAAAGCACAAAATTCAGAAAGTAAATCACACCAAATTTTTAGGACTAACTTCAAGTGAAACTTATCATGGAAACTTCATATGCAAAGTTTACTGAAGCAGACTAAGTTAATATTTGGTGCGGTAAGAAAAATACAAGGATGTCTTAACAGGCAGTCATTAAAACTTCTCTACACACCTCTTGAATTCAGAGCAAATTATTGTATTGCTTGCCTAATTGGTTTCATGGTTTGGTTGACTAGACCTCCCGTTTTGAACGGGACAGTTCCGTATTTTCACCTAATTTTGAGCGTCCCGACTTTTTCGCAGATGTCCCATTTTTTATTTTCGCGCTATTGCTCGAGAACGTGGTTGAGAATTAAAGAAAAGAATACTTTTGTTAAAGGGGCAATAAACCCTAACTTTTCACGAACTTAACCCTAACGGAATTGATTAGCAGTATAGAAACTTTCAAAATGAAACATTTTTGGGTTATTGAAAATACGAGGCAAAATTGGTAAGGCGGTCCCTCCTTGTAACTGTATCGTTGTCGTAAGGTCGCGCTTTCATGCTGAAAATTGCATTTGCATAGCAGCGCTATGATTTTTCAGATTAACTTATATACCGGTAACGATTAACCAATTATAGAGTTACCACTGCACTACAGGCTTTTTTCATGTTTCAGACCAATTTTTAAATATTTCCTTTTCATTTTTAGTGGATAGCATTGTTTAGCGATGGGCTGGGACGATGTTGTAACTTGTAATCGTACACTCTTGCCCAGTGGGGTAAAAATTATTTTGAAACTGTACTTAAGTAAAAGTATTGTTACTGACGGCAAAACTATTGGAAGTAAAGAGAAAGTATTGATTAAAAAAAGCACTTAAGTAAAAGCAAAAAAGTAGTCATTTAAAAACTACTCAAGTAAAAGTAAGGCGTTCTTAATCGTTAAAGTGTCAACTGCACACTAGCCGATGATGACTTGCTCTGAAGGTGGCAAAATGGTAAACCGAAAGAAATCGTTACAGCTCAGATGGCCGAGTGGATAGAGCGTCTGCTTCTGGAACGGTAGACTCGGAGTTCGATACAAAATAGGGTTAAAGCAATGACTTGCGGTTTTCTGTAACTTGCGGTCATACGGATACGGTCACGTAGTGTAGGCTGATTACAGACAACAGTGAATTGCTTTTTGCGATTACGATGCAACTTTGCAACGCAAGATTTTAGGTGCAACGAGGAATTTCAAGTGAGACAAGTAACTCAAGGATTACTTTGTACTTTTCTAAAATAAAAACTACCCAAGTAGTGTTACTTTGTATTAAAAGTACTTAAGTAAACGCAAAAGCAGCCAAAAAAAACTACTCAAAAAAGTACTCGTTACCGAAAAAAACTACTCAAGTAATCCACTCAAGTAAAAGTATTTCGTTACTTTACCCCACTGCTCGTGCCTAACTCTCTGCGCTTTCGACGGTTTGGTACGGTAAGTGAGAGCTCCTTCACTTCTACGTTTGCTTGTTTTTTTTTTCTTTTAAAATTTCCAGTTTTCTCTTTTAAAATGTCCCGTTTTCGTAATTATTTATTCTGGTCAGCCTAGTCATGGACATAAAACAATTTAATCAAACTTCAAAAAAATATGTGATAAATTTATAAAAATAATACAAAAGCAAAAACCATGATGCTGATGAGTGTGGCAAATTTCTTTCAATACAACAAACGTAAATCTTGATAAAAGATGTTGCAAATTTTGTGTTCAAACACAAAAAGAATTTACCTAGGCTTTCCAAACACATTTGATCAGATTTTTGATACATGTCAACCAAAAAAGACAACAATTACTCTGGGGCGGATTACGATATTGCGGGGCCCGGGGCAGAAAAGAGTGCGTAGGGTTACCATGTTTTCACTACGCAAAAGGAGGACAGGTTCTTTGAAGGCCATCACAATCTCATCGCGTCCGCAGGCTGCAGTTTGAGCTGCAACTTCCCAAGATTTTCGTGTAAACATGATTTGACATGTTTTCACTTTTCAAAATGCCGAAATGCGCGGAGGCCCCCAAAGCGCGGAGCCCGGGGTAACTGCCCTGTTTGCCCATTGCTTACAACAGTGATATTATGTCATCAAGTTGTTAAACAAATATTGTACAACAATCAAGTAGGTGCTTGGGTCCAAAGACATGAAATATTCTTCCTACATCTATCAAAAATTGCAAGACCGCTAAAAACTGTAATAAAGAATTAGCTACATAATAGTCAAAAACGGAAACTAATCAACATTAAACACTCCCAATGATGCAATTGAAAATAAATAGCAACCCAGACCTTATGGACATAGTAAAGCAGAGCTTATATGAACAAAAATTGTTTAGATACTGAATATGAATGGATGACTGGGTGCATGAGGCGGTGTATATTAGTACATAGTTTCGTTTTTCACTGCGTTGTTTATTTTTTCTTTTTAACTTTCGGGTGAGACAGCCTTGCCGTCTGACTGCAAATAGATCTTGTTTTCATGTTTATGTCCGTGCAAGTCATAACACCAAGTGCTTTGCTGTCTTTCCTCTTCGTGCTGTTTTTCGTGGCGCAAATGAAAATAAATAAATAAATTGTTCTGAAGAAGTTTCACAATTTTCAAACTTTTACTTTTTTTTATGGTTGATCTGGGAACTAGCCAAGATTCTTGTGAAATTTTCTGAATAGGCTGTCACAACCAATAATTTCCGATTCGATCAGCTTAAAATGTTGCAAATATTACGAATTAATTTAATTTTGTCAATGCTTTAAGTTGCGAGCCATCACCGAAAGTTGTGTCTGGATTCGAACCATTGGCGTTAGTTTTCCCAAAACAAGACAACTTTTAGTTTTATTGACTACCCTGCAGCCTATAGATAACAATCAAATTTTTTGACCGAAATAATATAGGCTAATCAAACTTACATGTGTTGGCATTGGGAAGTAGCTAGTCCAGCTACAGTAAAATTATTTAATATCATTACACAATGATGTTTGGCCATCAATAATTTCCCATGAATTTTCATGAGTCTATTGCACTTCGCAAATTCATTAATTTAAGATTACATGAATTATGCATTATTCTATTAGTACTTTGTGCCTTCAGCAACATAGCAGCATCTGTAAAGATCAACAAATAAATTTCTAAAGTCATTTTAGAGACCTCTTTGTCGTAAGATAGATGTACGGAAAAAATTGGTCATGAAATTTCTACTTAAAAGACAAACAAAACTCTTGTCGTCCGGTCCAAGCGCCCCAGGGCAAACACAACAGGACAAAACCCTGAACTTCGCTATTGAACATGGTCAGAAGCTGTTAAGAGCAGTGGATGATTAGAAAATAAAAAGAACAAGTTTAAATATTATGGTAGCAAAGATTCAGGATAAGTTAAAAAGTTATATAATAATTGCTGCTAATTATAAATTGTATGCAAGTTTATCCTTTCTGTTCTGCGTCAGTCAAAAAAACATAAAAAATAAAAAGCAATAATACTGTAAGATAACTAATTTTATGTAATTAAGTAGTTCTTCAATGTTAAATAATTATTAAAACTTCAATTTGAACTCAACCGACTTTTGACTTTTTTAACTTTTGATGTCGTTAAATTAACGCAGGAGTGAGATTAGAGTGGTTTATTACTGTACTTCATGACTAAATTTACCAAACTGTTTCAACTTTCGTTATTACGGGACTACTACGTAGCAGTGAAGAGTACTGCAATTTGTCAACTGATCAAAATTTTTGTTCTACAGTAAATTTCACCTAATATTCGACGTAATTAAAGAAATCTAATTTATTTTGGAATAAGCGTTTTACTTAATTCGTTAATTCCATCTTTTAAAATGTTAAAAATTTCTTTTCTATTGAATATGTCAGCATTTATGAATAAATTGCTTTTAGAACAAAATAAATAAAATAAAGCAGTATATTTTGATCCTGGCGTCGGATAAGTGCAAACATGCGCCAGTGCGGAGCATAGTTTAACGGTTAAGCATAAAATTATGGTGCATTATGCTAAACACATTTTATACGGTTAACTTAATTTTATTTCAGATCAATTAAAAAGTAAATTAATACATTTCATTGTCGTATAGTAAAGGATATACTGTACATTATAGGCCTATACACGACTTTCAACTAAAATGTAACCTAAATGCAATGTTAGGCAGTAACTTATTACCCACCGCGTAGTTAAAGTCACTGACTTTCAAAATTTTCTTTTTTTTTAAGTTATTCTTGCTTCGTTGGAACATTAAAACTTTTACAATGTAAATAAACAATTATTTCTACAGCACAACAACTTTGTTAGTTTACCCAGCACCTGGTATTTATTGCTCTTGTTTAATTTGTTTTCTCGCAGTAATGTTGACTTTAAAACTAATGGATTTTTGTTGCAATTGTTTTATTGGCTTGTCATAAAATTGAAAAAGTAAAATCCTGTGAGAAAAGTTTTTTGTCAAATAAAAGGCCTTATTTGAATAATAATGTTTTGAACAAATATTTTTGTCAAATTCAAATAATAGTTTTTCGCCAACTTTTTTTCAAATAGAATCACTTCTATTTGAATAAGATTGGCAATGATTAATTGTATTCTAATTGAAGCGTATCTGTATTATTCGAATATGCTTCATTTTTTTTTCGGTTATTTCGTTTGTAATTTAATTTTATTCATTCAACTTCATTTACCAACCTTGTTAAAACGAAAAAAAGGATAAAGCGTCAGAGGCTCAGCACATTGAGGTTGTAAAATACCTAATTATTCTTTTTGATATTGCAGTTGCCACGTATCTCATTTATCAGGATGACGATGTTTTTCCCATTAAACTTTCAAGTTCTGATATTATTTATGTTGTTTCATATATCAACCAAAAACCATCACCCACGTAGTTATTATAGGACACTAACACAGGGGCTTGGAGAGAGCACTTTTAAGAAGGGTCAATTAAGGCTTCACGAAGTAGTTTGAGGGCGTCATTCGGAACAAAATTTTTGTAGCATAATCTTTTTATAAAAACTAGTAGCAAAACTTAAAAATTTTACGTTTTCCCAAGTTTCACATTTAGGTCTATTCCAATAATAAAGTTGGAAACTTTTGACTTATTTACAGGATCTTAATGTCCAATTCAAAAAACTTTGTTCAACAAAATTATCGATTTAAAATTATCGATACACACATTACTGTAAATAGAATGAAACTGCTTTCAGCCAGATAAAAAATCACCTTTCATAAAATAAATAATTTTTTTAAATGATGCCCGATCACTGATTCCATAAATCACAAAAGAATTGCAGTAGAAACTTGAAAAACTATCAATTTTTTAATTATTTGCTCAACCATACAGACATCTGCATTTTCTGGGCAAAATTTAGCCCTGGAGTGTGTGACTTTATAACTCTTAGACTGGGTTATCAATTAAACGTCTCGTGAAAACATTTTTGGGAAATTTAATCGATATCACTCAGCGTACAAAGCGATATAAGTAAGTCCTATCGTATATTCAGAAATCGGAGCTTGTAGCTTTTTCTAATACGTCTGGAGCCGATACAAACAAAAAATGCCTGCGTCCAGTTTTAGGAAATATGTATCACAAGACAGATGAACACGAGTGGTAGCTTATTAGTGTTTGCTGACATTATTCTTCATGTTTTATTTAAAGTTTTTAATTTTGTTTCATCTCTCCTAAATGTGTTCTTTCGTAAACCTACTCAATTTTTCATGAAGTGAAATTTATTAGTTCCGGCATTTGGCTATGCTGAGTTCTCTTCATCCATTAGCAAATTCTGTCAGCAGGCAATAATTTCATAACAATCTATATCAAATTTACGATTAATTTTCTCCAGTTTTTCTCTTGAAAACTAGTCCCAAACTTACAACTGAGCTCACACTATCTTATCCAATTTGACAGATTAACACTTTAGCTTTGAAAGCGCGTATCATCTGTGCAGATAGAGGCACCGATGCAGTTGCTAAAAAAAAACATCCAGGTTTTATCACCTAAATTGCAGGAGTATTCTAAATAGATCTATTGCATTCGTTAAATTGAGCAGTACTGTAAAGAAGCATCTCAGTTAAGGTGATAATTTTGAATGAAGTTGCTTGTAAATTTTTTTGTCAATTGTAAAGGAAGTATAATACGAGTTTCAACAAATATTTGAGCTTATAAGGAATTACAACATGCGTTTTTACAAATATTTCTAAAAATTATTCATAGCTTTTAGAGAACTTTTTCACAAACAGTCCACTTAGTTAAGACAGAAACAAACACGAACAGTGTGAAATAAAAATGCATTCAGTGATAACTTTTATGTGGTTGAATGCGTTTTTCTTTCCATGGCAACTAGCATTATTCCCAGTTCCAACGAAAAGTAAAGTGAAATAATTACTTTGGTCGCAACAACAAGATCTGGGTCATGTATTTGGCTTAAAAATTGCATTTGGATTCTTTACTTAAACTTTTATTTTACCTGAGTGCGGTTGATGAGGAACAATAGCCGGAAAAAGCGTTGTCTCGCTCTATAGGGTATTTTTTGTAAGATATAAGATGTCGACTTTTACTACTTTTTAGTGCTTTTTTTAGGCAGCTAGAAAGCAGTCCTTTTTTATCAAACAATAGAATTGCGGTAAACATATTGCTGTGTTTTATTGGTTGATTTCTTGTTTTTCCTTGTCTAAAATCGATTAACTTTGGATTGACCAAGTAAGTGCTTATTTTGTTCAGTTACGGTAAATGTTTGTATAAATTGTGTGGTGCAAAAAGATTCAATAAAGCCACGTTATAAACTATATGGATTCCCAAATGCCCCCAAATCCAAACCAATGATTCGAAAGTTATATAATATCTACAGTGCGAGGCTCTTGAAGTGATCTTATTACTGCGCATCCGTGACCGTCTCGTGATTGGAGAATAAAAATGCAACAAAAAGAAATTTGTAACTGAGTAAGTGGTAAACGCCGCCGAGTGAGTGACATCATTGAGTGGTAAACGCCACTGATAGCAAAAAGAAAACAAGGGGCCAGTACGCTCAAAAACTTACGATATCACAAAAGATTCACTTCAAAAGCTTTCATTATTTTGTATAATGGAATACATTGCATAAAGTTTTACACAAGGTGCCGTGCAATAGAATAATTAATAAAATTAATACCATTTTGTTCATCGCTGTCAATGGATGACATCAGAAATACAAAAAGTGCTACACATTCTTAAAAGATATGTTGTGATCATTTTTAGTAATTGCACTCCACTTTTATTTTATAATTACCAGTGTTAATTGCGTTCAAGTATAATAAAAACGTGAAACAATTCCACTCACTTTGATGACGTCGAATAAACAATAATACGTGTTTTGAGCGCGGCGTAACTTTAATTGAGTTCGTTTGAAACGATTATCTTAAATCGAAGCAATTTATTCCACCTCTTTATACTAACGAAAGTAGTTTGAATAATCGTTGGGATGAAACAGCGCAGTTGTCTGGTATGTATTTCTTGATAGCATAATTAGAATTTAGATTTAGTTTTGACGCCACTTTAGACTCTCAAACCCAGTCATCATCAATAAAAAATAAAAAGTGAAAGTCATTTTTACTTTATTGTAATTAAAGACAATGCTATTGGTGCGGAAGGTTTGGAGCTCGATTCCTGGGCCGGCCAAATTGGACTCAGCGTCGCCAACGGCTCGCCACCGCTACAACGTTTCTTCGAAGCTGTTTTGCCCACGCGTTAAGCCGTAGAAATGGGCCCCCTCACCCTTTGGCGTAATACCGCGAGTATAATGAAAATTTGATTAATGCGCCAAAAAAACATAAGCTTGTGGATGTGAAGTTGTCCAGGAGTTTAGTTAAGTTCACTGTGTCATACAATATTCATCTTGGTGGTCATGAGGAGCTTCCCCAACAATTCAGAGACACAAAATTGACGATTTTGCATTAGTATATCAAAATGTTAAAAAAATGTTAAGATACAAAATTAGTCCAAATAATCTTGCTTACGATGATTTATTGCATATCGATGTTTTCAAATCGATTTTAACCGAAATCGATTGATTTTCATCGAATTCGATCTGTATTAAATCAGCACAAGCAAGACCATTGACTGATTTCATATTTTCGTGTTTTTCGTAAAATCCTAACTGATACTTCTGCATAATTTATGTGGTAAGGAATTTGAAGAAAATCTCAACTTAATTACAGTCGATAGGAAAAGAATTCAATCACCAACTTTAACCTCAAACCGTATTATGTATCATCACTCCATGAGTCGATCAAATAGATTTTCGCAAAAATCAATATACAGTATGCAAGGTATTCTAAAAAATCTATGTCATTGTACACTATTATGATGATAGCTTTTTACCACGATTGATTTACCTATCAGTATCATACATAAAGTAAAATAACAATATTGGTAAGTGATTCCGAAAGGACAAGACGAATAAATCAAGTTTTTACAACTTCGCTATTAGTGATTAAACCTATTCTTGCTCTCCCCAAAAGCAAAAAGTAAAACAATGAAGCATTAATTGACTAAAGAATATAAGTTATATCTTTAATGTACTGTATTAAAAGTTTTTGACAAAATGTTGTTAGCACCTCTTATCTGTTATTAGAGTCACATGCTCTCTATACGCTTGCATACAGATTAATACGGTGTTCAGGTTTTCTGAGCTAATGTAAAATACAACTTCGAAAAGTTCAGAATGTCACCGTAATACCACAGCATATTAACAATGCAAGACTAAAAAACAAACGCTTTTTAAAATAAATAGCATCTATTTGAAACTGCTAACATAACAACTAACCACAAAAAGTAAATAAAATCGGTTAAAACAAAAAATACAGCAGGAAATTTTAGGCGCCGGTTGCCATTTTGAAACGAAATACTAAAATTTCTGCTCTGCAAATATTAGCATTTTTAAAAAAATCTGTTTTTTGTTTATTATCTCATTTCACAATTTTCAAAATTTTAAAACTCTAAATTTCCCTGAGAATTTACCATTACTACATACCGGGAAAAAACGCTAACAGGAAAATTAGTAAAGTTGTGTTTAACTGTGAAGCGACTTGCGCCAACGCGATATGCAAAATTTTTAACGTTTGGTTTGCTTTATTGCCCGAAAGTTTTCCTGTGTGCCTCCATGTAAGCAGTCTGCTAATATAAAAGCATATCAGGTAGGCAAAACTTGTACTTAGCTTGGCTAACGTTACGTGGCCGACAAACGCATTGCACCATAATGTTAACGTGGTTTGTGGCAAAATTTGGAGTAAGTTTTAACAGCAATATGTTAAAAACAGGGTCGTCGAGAGCAAATAGTGGCCCGGGGCTACTTAGCGAAAAGGGGCCCTCGATGACGTCACTGTTAACTACAGCCGCGAAAACAATAGAATCAGTGTACCGTATACTCTTCTGTAAATTCTGACCCCATTTTTTCCTTTTGAAGTTTATTTTTATCGCATGGTGGCTTGATGCAGGGATGCGATAGCACGATGTCTTTGATTTAAAAATTGTACAGTAGACAGTGAATTTTTGCAGCACTTTCTTGCAATTTTCGTCACTGACACTTAGATGCTCCGCCCTCACATTTTTTTGTTGACATTTATACCGGTACTCTTTCTGTCCTATTCAAAACAAAGCATGCTTTGTTGTCTGTGATATTTTTTACCTATAGTACAAACAATTAAGTTCCGGTTGTGGCAAGAGATCAAAGTGGTGACTCCTTTGACTCAACTGTAGATGCTTGTTTCTTTAATTGATTCATCTAGGTCGTTAATTAAGCTGCTATTATTATTATTCCAATTCACTTAAACGAGAAGATATGCGCATTAGACTAATGTGCTGTTTCGAATGCGGTAGTTTGGTTGCAAAACGTAAGTTTTTTACCACCGTTTAGATGCAGTATTGGAGCACCGATGTTTTGTTCTCGACTAAACTGATACTATTTGAGCCACTTGGCTCATCTAAAAAACCAAAAACTGGTTCACTTTAAATACAATAGAATCCCGCATCTTCCTCATTAAATTCATAATTTTGCCAGCAGTCTTACATTTGCAACTCAACCACATTCAGGGCCTGATTTACGTATAGGCTAAGCAGGCTGAAGCCTATAGGGCTTGGAGAAAGGGGGGTCTCGTAGAAATGAGGGGCCTTATCACGAACAACAACAAAATTTTTTTTGTTCTTTGCCGATATTTTCAGTGGAAACACAGCATCTGCAGATGTGAAGACCTTTTTTCGGCCGCCTTCACCGATTTCTATTGGAAAAAAATAGAAATAGCCCAGGGCCCCTCATTGTCTAAATCCGGCCCTGACAACGTTTCAGGTGTTTTTCATGCAAGACCCCAGCGTTCTTGGTGTTTTCAGTTTATTGTCCATTAGGACCAATTACCATTACTAGAAAGCAAGTAGAAACCACTAGTCTTGGTTATTGTAGCTCAATGTGAGTTGTGACGTAGCAATTGTGATAGCTTAAAGACATCAAAACGTTTTACAGTATAACTCATGTTACCTACGCAGTTTTCCGCTAATCTAATAAGCTCACGATCAAATTAAAAAAATAAGGATATCTACTTGCAAACGCAAAATGGGGCCCCTCAAAAGCACGGAGCCCGGGGCCAGTAAGCCCCCACACTCGACGGGCCTGGTTAAAAAGTACCAATACAGTGGATGTAATTGAGTACCTGCGAATGAATACCTACGATAGACTTTGCAATAAGCAACAACTAAAGGCCCAAACTAGACTTTTCAGCCAAAAGACATCTTAAAATATAGTTTCGATACAAACCCAATTCGCAGACGTTTAAAGCCTGATTTCACCGCAAGCCCAAACACGATCTTAACGGAAACTCAATTTAAAATATGTTGTACTGTAAATCTGTATGAATATATTTTACAAATAAGTACAACAAACCCAAATACAATTTTGTCATCATTTGTTTAAAATCTCACTGCAAAAAAAAAAAAAGATGTCAAAACACTTCTTGACACAAATCGGCCTAAAATCGTGATAGTAAAATCTGATTTTCAACCTGCTTGATTATTTTTGCCTTTCATGAAATTTAATAGTTAGAAATATTTGTTATACCTTGGCTTTTGAAAAGGAGGTTGTCATTAGAGTACCTATTCTACGCTGAGTCGATGCTTCTTGTATTCTTTTTGATTATTACCAGTTAGACGTTAGACCAAAGCAAGATGTCAAGCTTACTGGTTAAAATCAGGAGATTTTGGTTTTGGTGATTGTAATTATTTTGTGGCTTGATAAATTATAAATTTCTGACTAGACCCAAAAATTTAATTAACATTTTTTTCAGAATGAAGATTCTTGCTATGGTAACCATCTTGTTTGTGACCAAAGGACTGGCACAAGGTGATTAGACAATTAAGTCGTTTGCAAACTAATTTTTTGCGGTACAAATTAGCTGTCTTGTAGTAGGCGCAAAAAGATTAGAGGGAAATGAGAAAATTAACCTACTGTAGTTTTTTGTTATTACTGTAATTAACAGCTCAGATGGCCGAGTGGTATAGAGCGTCTGTCTCTTGATCTGTAGACTCGAGTTTGATTCCGAGTCGAGTCAAACCAATGACTTTAAAAATTGTTATTCACAGCTTTCCTGCTTGACGCTCAGCATTTAAGGGACAGTGTGGAGAACAAGCTGGCAAGTTAACTTGTTGCGCCGTTGGGAAAGGCACTTAGCGGGATTCCCCATCTTGGTGTGGTAGACAGATGAACGGCAACTCCTTAGCGAGCTCGTATAGCGCATTGATTGCTTTCTCGTGATAGGAGGATAAATATGCAACTAACTAATACTCTTACCTCCTCAAATTATCCCTGTCAGGAATTTTCAAATATCGGTTTAGCCAGGGGGTATAAGGGGGATTAAGTTCCTTCTAAATTTTCAGTACTGTGTATTAATATGTTTTGCTTCAAAATTCACAAAACGGTAAGATAAGCATTGTTTCGATTCCAAGCTCCCCTTCCAAGAAATTTTCTGTATCCACCCTTGTCAAATGCATAAAGCGACGGTAGTCAGGTTTTTGTCAGCAGCGTGGCGTATTAGTTCGAAGCGTCGTTTTTACGACGGCCACGATCGCAAGGTCGATGGTTCAGCCTCGTCGTTGCGTCCTTGGATAAGATGCATTACGACAGTTATCTCTGCTTGGTGCAATCTAACAAGCAGCAAATTTAAAATAAGTCAGATGCAAAACTCAACCGGAAAATTCGGAAAAAGACAACTCCTAAGCGAGTGTGCGGATTCGTCCTATGTATAGCGCCTCCGTCGCTTTCTTGTGACTGGAGGATAAAAATGAAGAAACCAAATTAGCTGTACCAGAGTGTAATTATACGGTGCTCTTTTTAATTTTTTTTTGGGAATTCGACTAAGTATCAAACCTAGTTCCTCAACAGCAAATCAATCGCTTAGTAATCGACCGTTGTAAATGTCTAAGCAGTTGGTTCAAAGCATGGTTTGTAAGCAAATGACACCATTTTTTGCAGATGTTGTGCAAGTGGATTGCGCACAAAATTCCATAACTGCTCGCATCCAGAAGCAGGTGGTGCAGACAGCAAACTATGAAATGGAGGATGTTCATCTTAACGACAGATCTTGCGCGTTTGATTTTGAAGATGAAGAATTTTACATGAAAACCTTTTCTCCTCTCACATCCTGTGGAACGCATTTTGAAGTAAAAAGTGATAAAATTGAAAAAAAAGTAACAACTTTTGTAAAAATATTGGCAGTTAAATGGAGCACAAAAGGCAAATCATTTCCATTCGTTTGTTGTCACTTTCAGCATCATATTGAACTCATTTGACATTTCAAAAAGAAAAAGCCAATAAAGAACAGCGATTCAATGACCTACATTGTTGGTTCCCGAAGAAAAAACACTTCTATGAAATAATGGATGGATACAGCATATCGAAAATAAGAAAACATAGGTGAAACAAAAACTGTAATGCCGACCTGGACCGGACAAGGAAAACTTTTTAAGAGATCATAAAGTCCAAAATGGCCCAGAATCTAAGATAAACATTCTAATCATTCAATAGCCAGAAACTTTGTTTAATCAGATTGCTTATTCTTTTTTTTGTATCCTTTAGGCTAGTCCTTATCCTATATTATAGTTATAAAAGTTTAACGTTTGTATTTTTGACAGACAAACGATACTCACGTCGAATTCACCAACTCCATATCCACAGTGGAGACTGGCCACACATATCCGTACGGAGTTGTGGTGGGGAGTAGAGCCAACAAAAATGTCCTCAGCGCTCTCATTTCTTGCACATACCGAATTGATCTGAATGTCAGCACAATGTTTATTCCAAACATCAGCATCACGTAAGGAAAAATTTAGCTATAATATTATTGTTAAAACATCACATTGGTCAGCAATGCAAATGAAGGGATATGTAAATATCAAAGGCCATGTTCTGCCTCCATAGAGGACAAAAGAGCGGTATGATCACAAAAATTGAGCATTCCTATCCTCTTGGATGGAATCCCGATAGGTGTCTTTCTCAAGGGCGCCACAAGTAAACTTGCTAATTTGCTCTACTCACCACCACTTTAATGTAAAACGTCAAGCAGGAAATCTATAAATGGACCTACTAAGTTTAGAGTCTTTAAATTATTGATTTGGCCCTACTTGGACTTCAACCTGGAGTTTGCCGTTTCAAGACGGACATGCAGTCCATCAACTCAGCCATCTAATTGATCAAAGTTTCGTCTGTGGCTTAACTCTCGCGAAGAGCTTGCGTTTGTTTCGTCCTTAAACAAGACGTTACACAAAAAATAACTCCGCCGCTTGAATAATTTTTACAAGCGGTAAATTAAAAAAAGCGATCAGCCAAATTTAATGGAAAAATGAGAAGCAACCCTACGCATGTCTGATATCATCCCACTCCCACGCACATATCTTGTCTCTGTCGCCAAAAATTATCAACTTCACCATTCCCCGTCTGAGATTTGCTATTTACTTCGTATTGCTGAACCTACGTAAAGTATTCAGATTACTATTGAGAAAACAAAGGCCATTTTACTGAATATGCAATACAGTAGTAGGCCTACTTGCGTTGCGAGCCAGGCAGTTTACAGCTCCAATGGCCGAGTAGTAAGAGCGTCCGCCTCTGGAGACGTTGACTCGGCTTTGATTCCAAGTCGCGACGGGTCAAACCAATGATTTTAAAATTGGTATTCACAGCTTCCTCGTTTAACGCTCAGCATTAAAAGGGACAATGTGGAGAACAGGCCGGCAAGTTTACTTGTAGTGGCGTTGGGAAAGGCACTTAGCGGGATTCCCCCATCTTGGTGTGGTAGACAGATGAACGGTAACTCCCCAGCGAGCTCGTTATAGCGCTTTGATAGTTTTCTCGTGATAGGAGGATAAATGTGATACTAAATACAACAGTGTTTTTGTCAGTTTTACTCATAAGTTTGCTCATAGTTTGTAAGGCAGGCCACGCAATTATCCACCGTGCAATCTAGTTTTTAAGCAATTCGGTGGACAAGTAGCCGAAAATAAACGCGACCAAGAATAATCGAATCTACTCTACTGACTGCAACACTGACTGTTCGATCTCTTGATACTAAAGTTAAACATAAAAATTACAATTCCAAACTTATTTGCGTTACTGTAGCGAGATAAATAACGGACTTTTCGTTCTCTATGTTGACCTCTTGCGGTAGAAAAAAGCTTTGATTTTTGGCAAGTGTTACAAAAAATATTTGAAGACTAGATTTGCTTCTGAAGAAAACTGCTGTAATGACTTATACACAAATTTAGAGCGTCTAAAATAGCTTATTTGGCGAAATTTAGGGCACAGTTTTTTTTTTAACTTTTCCTATGAAGCTCATCCTTAGCTCTAACTAATGTTGTCTTGTATCCAGAGTTGAATCAATTACAATTGTAGTTGGTAGGAATTAATTTTACTTTTTCATGTAATTGTAATATTACTGTAATTGCTAGAGTACTGAAATTTTTTGTTCAAAGTGATTGTAGTTGTAATGTAATTGAAAAACTGTTTTAAGTGTAATTGCTGTTTTGCTGTGATTTATTCACTATGGTCGTATCAAGTAAAAAGTAATGTAAAACTTTCATTTAAATTTGAATTTTTTATAAGCTTACATGACTTTTCCTATTTTGCAGAGTCATTCAGATGCCAGATGCTTTTGGAACTGGCGAATTCCGCGCCACAATGAACATATTCACTGATGTAACTTATAGGACCCCTTACATTGACCCCCCCATTATGAATCCGGAAGAAACTCTCTTTGTCGGTGAGACACAAAGTTGAACCTTACTAAAACTCCGAAATAGAAAATATTTTACCGATGTGTATTGCAACTGTTTATCTTTTGCTCGCAATTGTGCAACATTTGTCTAGTAATCTGATTTGTAAAGCTGAAACCTAGCAGTGAACCATTTGTAAATTTCATGACCGTTTAAATTTTTGTCTAACATAATATTTTTTTCAATTCAGAGAAAGAAAAGACGCGTTAACCAAAGGTTCCCAAACTTTTTGAAAAATTTCAACTTTGCAGTCCTCCCTCAATTTTTCTATTGCTCTCAGTTTTCTATAATTTAAACAAAAATTCTGGTTTAGCAATATAAAGGTTCCTTTTGAAGCTGCTTTGCGGATCCCTAAGGGAACACAGCTCCCAATTTTAAACTGTGTTAGCCAGATAAAATACGTCAATGTATCCTTGTAGCAGCTAACAATTCAGTTTACTTTAGTACATAACAAAAAATGAGACAAAAAATAATTTTTATTGTTATCACAAGGTGTCAATTTGGTCGGAGAAGCCAGTCAAGATGTCTATTTGCTTATAGAGGAATGCTGGGGCACAATATCTGATGATCCTTCAGCTTCACCCCAATATCCCTTAATTGAAAATGGGTGAGAAGGCCTAGTATATCGTTTTTATAAATTTATGCATGGAAAAATGAGGAGTTATTACAAAGCAAATCTCTTAACCAGAGTGAAAGACCTGTTTGCTCTTGCTTAAATGCTGAATCATTAGCAGAGATTTTTACCGTAAATCTTTAAGAAACCAATGGTTTTGTTAGTTGGCGATTTAAAAAATTACAGCGAGAAAAAATATTAAACCGCTACTGCATACAAAACACGTCTAAAATCAAGGAAGTATTGAAGTATGCTATCACTTATTCTTCGCACACAGTACACTTAATTAACATTTAGTATGCAAAAGTTTGGGCAAACCACTATCTGTGTGTGTCACACTAGCCCTCCCTTAGTTTTTATGGATTTACAAAACCGGTACTACAGTGCACAAATTTAAAAAGTAATATTTTTTAATTTGTCGCTAGAGGGAGTCAGGGTATAATTTTTACAGCAGCTTTCTAAAAAAATGTGAAGAGTTGCGGTCTCGCGGACTGTCGTTAGTGCTTGTACTACTGCTACCTAGCGGAAATGTATCGCACCAAGGTTCAAGCCTGAGTAAATTGGCATTGGACTTTTCTGCTATTTGCATTTGAGTAGAAAGTAATACACAAAACATGCAAACCTAATTGGTTTTGCTTGTATATGCAACACCCAAGAAAAGTTTAAGCGTTAGTAGAGCCAATTTTGTTGCAAACAGCAGTAAATAGCGTTATATTTCTTCGTGTTTCTCGACGTATTAATTTTATCATGACCTTGCTAATTTACCCTTGTCATAAAATGCTAAAAAATAATAAATAAATGGTTACATTCTTGTTGTTTTTGTTTATTTTTTATAAAACACGTGTACATGGGTACACGCACTCATGAGTGTCAATGACGTGTTGCGTGTAGAGAATGACGCTAAATGAATCACTTTTTGCGTTTAGAAGTCGATTAGTTAATAAAACATTGTAATTTTTTGTAGCCATCAGCTAATGTTTTTCACAAACATTGATTCAGTCACAACTTTGAAACAGTAAGACACAGGTTATATACAGTTCATTGCAGAATGTTCTTTTTGCGCCTTTGTATTGGTCATCTTTAAGTATTATAATCTTACTTATTTTTATCAAATCCAACACGAGAAAATGAGGACTCTAAATACAGTAGTGAACTACTCATCATACGTGCATAAAACTACCTAGTAAATTCCTCGCATGACTGCACATTGTACAAACACATCTGATACGCAACTTCAAAATAAGATATACTGTATCGTGCTTTTAGTAGGACTGGATTTTTCCAGTTTTAGTGGAACTTTAGACTACTATGTCAACATAAGTGGCTTTACTCTACTCCCTTTGGAAAGTGCTTACAATAACTCATGGAAATACTCAGAAGGTATCCTAGGCGCACTAACCCCCTCCCTCTAGGCCTCCACCTAGACATAGTAAAAGCTTTTATTCTAGATTCATGGAAATACTAAAAAAAATTGCACTTTTACGAGGAAAACTCCTTTACGTGTCACCTTTACACATTTCTGTCTATGCCCCTGACAACGCTTGTAAACAAAGCCACAGTAATTGTTGTTTCCGGATAATTCTACAACACAGATTCGTTAGGATCTTTTTTTCGGAGATCAACTGTTGAGGACGTTTTTTGCGGTTTTCAAAAGGGAGCCGTGAAAACTAGCGCAAGTTTTTGCAACTTTTTTTTACAGCTTTCGACAGCTTCCAAAACACTCAGACTTCACGTAGTTTAGTGTTTTAAGGTGTTTTCATAAATTTTATTTTGCAATCTTTTGCTACTTCTTTCGATTTTACGTGCAACTTGTTGTTGCAACTTTATTAAATTTTTGCGCAAAAGGTAAAAGTGAAATTGTGATTTGAAAATTAAGCTTTGAAACTTGTACAGTACAGAATTTTGGTTTAATTGTACAGGGTGTTCCAAAAGAAACAGTACACTGAGTACTTTCACTCATTTTATGATGTCATAATGCAGAGTTCCATGGTAACCTAAATAACACTAATCTGAAAAACAATCCCCACACAATTGGAAACTCACATCAAGTATTCTGTGTGAGTGTGAGTTTTGTTTCATTGGGTTATTAGCACATTTCTACTGCACTCTTTCTTTTGGAACACCCTGTAGTATTTTCGTTGAATTGCATAACAACGAGCTTTGTGACAGATGAGCTATGTCTCAATGTTATCTATGATGCAACAGTTGGTTTGTATTATTGAAGTTCAGCTACAATCCTAGAAGTTCTAGTGCCATTGTGTCAGAACCAGGGTTGCTGGTTATGCATAACCTCGTTGTGCGTAGTCCTAAATCCAACTTTTTACTACAACCTTCTTTAAAAACAAATGCAACTTTTTAGTGATACTTTTCTTAAAAATAAATGCAACTTTTTCAGAATTTAGTGCTACAAAAACTTGCCCTAGTGACAACACAAAGTCTGGAAATTACTGCTGGTTTACAGAGTTTTTTTTTTTTTCAACAAGATCTTCAACTTATCGTAAAAAAAAGAGCTTCAAGTTGCAAGCATTTTGATCACTAGCATACGATTTCGTTTTTTTGCGCCAAGCAATACACAAGCGTTTTAAGTCGATAAATACACCAACAATGCGCCTGTTGATTAGAAAACTTCAGATGTGTATCTGGAATCTTAGGTTGATGGTGTTTAGAAATCGGTGTCCCATCTCTACATGTCCTCTATCCAAATTTCCACGAGCAAAAAATTTCAAGATTTTTCTACATCGTCCATTATCACTGATTTTTAGGCTATAGGCCTTACATCAGGGGTGGGGAACCGGTAAAGCACAGCGGGCTACATTGATCGCATAATGTTTTCAGCGGGCCACATTTACTTTTAATTGTTAAATTTTGCTTTAAAAAGGCACAATATTTCGTCGCAAATTTAACAACATTCATGCTGAGCTGTTTTTTCCGTAAAATCAGAGACTTTTGCGCGTTTTGCATGCTACATATATAGCCATGTAGTTGAATGTGGCGCAGTTTTTAAGAAATCTTAATGTTTTATATTCCACTATTTTGTTGTCAAATCAAATCAAATCTTCATTATACTCGCCGTATTACGCCGAAGCGTGTAACGAGTTGCGGGGCCCATCTCCGCGGCTTAGCGCCTGGGCGACACAGCTCCGAAGAAACGTCGCAACGGTGGCGAGTCGTTGGCGACACTGTGCCGATTTGACCGGTCCGGGAATCGAACCTCAGACCTCCCGCACCGAGAGCGAGCGCTTTGCAACTGAGCTAACGGCACTTGATAATTAAAGTTCTGACCCGGGCCACATTAGAAACTTTAGCGGGCCGCATGTGGCCCGCGGGCCGCAGGTACCCCACCCCTGCCTTACATCATGAGATTTTTTTCAGCAGTAATAAATTAAAAAATTCCCTCTGATACAGAAAACCGTGCTCATACAGGCCGTAAAAAATGGACATGTTGTTTACAATGACTAGGTGATTATGTGCTACGATATACTACATCAGTACTTCAATACTTCTAGCGCACGAAACTGCAATAGCATTTCTTTCTAATATTAGCCCCCAAGTTCTTCCCCTAAAATCGAATATCAGCCCCGAGGTCCTTCTCCTAAAATTATTCTTGGATCCGCTCGTGGAAGCGCAATTACATCGTGCTGCAGCAGATGGAGGTAGTCATAAGCACTGAAGAAGGGATACTCCTCTTTTTACCTTTTTAACACGTATGGTATACGAATTAATTGCTGCCTCTTCTTTTCAAAACTATAGTCAGATCTCATGAGTACAGTAATGTTACCAAAAACTCAGATCATTGAAGTAAGAGCAGGCATTGGTTTCAGTACGCGACTTATCTGTTGATAGTGATATTAAGCAAGAGCTGTTGGGGACCGTGTAACTCCTTTTGCGACGTAAATGATGATAACCCGTGATAATGTTTGTTGGTTGCTGATTGGTTGTTACCGATATCCATACTTGCCAACAGCGGCATTTGTTTTTTTACGAAACTTGCCCGCTAGATTTCGTTGAAAGAGTCGGTTTTGGCAAAATACTTATACGTTTAGGTGAAAAATGTGTTACAAAGCAATACATCGATGAATAAAGAAAGCCTAGTAAAGTAGATAAACCATACAAGATAAGTATAACTTTGTCTTATTTCCATCGCCTTGGGCTGCACAGAGCAGACTTAGCTTTAGTCATGTGCTCAACACTTATGATGAATCACGATAATTGCAGCTTATGAGACAAAGTTGAACGTGGCAACTACCTGTTTACAATTGGGCGAGTCGCTATGCCTGCCAGCGCTGTTTTAAATATTGGTACTAGCCAATCGTAAAGAGCGGAGAATAAAGCGTTCAGTTGATTTGAACAGTTTTGCTTTTTGGCGCAGTTTTTAAGGTGAGAAAAACGCGAATAGATGATTAGCATAAAATAGCGCAAAAAAGTCGCAACAAATTCAGTGAGCAAATTGTGACGAGAGGCGAGGCATTTGAAGTGACGAGATCATTGCAATTGTGCCGAGATTTGTCTCGCTGGAAATGCCATGCTGTTGGCGGTTGAGTGCTAGCCACAACAGTTTGACCGATGAATGTGACACTACAGCGAGTATGTTTGTTTTAACACGACTTCTGCAGTTTAGCTTTTCGTAGCCTAATGTAAGGGTGTTAAATTTCTAAAACTTTGAGAAGTCAAAAGCTCGTGTAACGCCGAATAATTTTGTGTAGGTGTCCGGTTTTGTCGTCAGCAGATGGTTTAGTTAGTGTAACCCAAAATGGAATCGGTCATCAAGCTTTGTGGAGAAGCCCCGTCTTCAAATTTGTCGGCGATGGAGAAGAATATGACAATGTATGGCTTCATTGCAACCTTCAATTGTGCATCAACAGTGCATGTGAACCTGTGAGTACAAAGCTATGATAAACTTTTCACCAAAGATGCGATATATTTCAAACGAAAAAGACCCATGTCTGCAGAAATTGAGGCTAAATTTAGGCAATGCTGTAGAAGTCTTCATTAATATTGCTCGTTCACTAAATGTATAATAAAAATTTTGCAGAAAAATCCGGATTGTTTTACTTTTTAAACCTGATTCAAAGTCATTTTTATCTCTACTAAATAGCTCATATGGCAGTGAAACCTTTAATCACTCTTAAGACCATAGTTAGTCAATTATATCCATCTATTTTGCTCTATGAGTTGCTTAAAGTGTAAGCTTGATGATTGGAAGCTGGAAATGGTGGATATTTTTAATCGTGATTTCTTGACAATGTTTTTTATGTTCAGACTTGTTCAGCAAAACGAAAGCGAAGATCGGTAAATAACGAAAAAACCTGGGGACCGGGAGATTTCGATTCCATTCACACGATCACCCTCGGTCCAATCAGTCGTATCCGAATTACCGAAATAACCCGTAACGAAACTAAAACGACCTATGTTGAGACTGTGGAAGAATTTCCACACTTTCCGGAAGATATCTGGTCAAATACAAGGGAAAAACAGCAAGGTAATTATTACTTTTGAGGTAAAACTTCAGAAGAAATTGTCAGCGGAAGAAAACAGCAGATAAGCTTGTTAACTCCGCCATCTGTAAACCTTCAGCATGTCGCACATAATGTTGAAGAATTGCAGGTGGTAGGAGTTACAATGCTGCAGTCTACAACGCTCCTCTTTTACGTTTACCCGTACCACACTTCGGATGAAACAAACAATGACATGCCAACGTAAAAAAATATGGCAGTCGGACTTACAGCAGGTATGTGCGTCAAATAGCGTTTCTTTAATATAGTTTGACTTGACATTAAAAGCAAAATTTAAAACGTTAATCAAGCGAGGCTTTTAAACTAACTGCTTGGGTTCTATTTTAATTTGGGCGATCACTTCAGCGCTATGCGATCAATGACAACTTACTAACGCTAGCGCAGTTTTCTTGAAGTCTGAGCGCGAAGTACTTCGAAAAAAAAAACAACTTTAGCTTATAGGGCATAAAAATATGCGAGACAAGACGATAGCAGGATGAAAATTAAAATTCATTTGTTCGTTTTTTGGCTGGTCGGTTCTTCTGCATATCCCTATTTGACGGAAAACATAAACAATATCCCATAGAATCCACAAAAAGAAAATGTCACTAATCTGTATAATTATAGATAAATACCATTGCTCAACAGCGATTGCAAAACCATACAAACAAACCATTTTGCTTTAGCGACCGGAAATGCGTCATTTAATAAAATCACAAAGTCGTATTATCATTTATCAGACATTAACTAACAACTAGTGCTACCAGAAAATATTCGTAGAAAATATTGCAAATACAATGCCTCGCAAACGACAATGAGCTCGTCCGCTCAGGAAGTAGTTTTTGGATTTAAAATGGCATAGATTTACCACGCAAACATTCTAATAATCGTCTTTGTGTAAAATGGAAAGAAGAGTTTCTTTTGAAGCTCCCTCGATACTATCGCAAAAGTCTGTTAACTTCCCTTATTGTGTTAATTTTTAGGAGCAGCGCCTGAAGAGAAAAATGCTTTCATGACTCCGACTGTCCTGACAGTGGTTGGTGTCTTGGGAGGACTAGTCTTGTTGTGCGTGGTCTTGGCTCTGGTTGCTATTATTGTTCGAGCTCGTGGACACAGCTCAAGCAGCGGTGTTGATCTCAGCGGCGTGACCAACAAAGGCTTTGCCTAAATGGCTTGTTTATTGATGTGTGTCTGCATTTCTGTTGTCAGTTTTTTAATTCTTCATTTTAAAGTCTTGTAAATAAACATCAGAGATAACTAAACCAAAACATGTACCATGATACTTAGTGAGTATTGTCTTAAATAGTAAACTGACGATGGAAATGCATTGGCAACCAATCTTATTGTTCAAAAACTTTGTTTAATGTTGTTGTTGTGTTTAAAAGAGCAGGTAAACAAGCACTATTAATTCTTTTAAAACAGTGTATAGGAAAGAAAAAATTGACGTTGTGGATTGCATAAGAATCATTTTCTAAATTTTTGGCTCTTGAAAGTTAGACGCAAAAACTTAACCAAACTCCGCGTTCCAGCATTTCCTATTTGTTCCTTTTCGATGCAAAAGTTAAAAAACTTGTTGCGAAGAATTAGGTTATTGCGTTGACCTACCGAAGAACGTTGAGCCTGTGTTACAGCAATATTTTTTAATGTTTGTAACTTGGGGTGTTTTTAAATTGGTAAAAAGTTTTCTAACAAATAATTATACTTAATGCCATACCTAGTTATTGTGGATTGTGAAATACAGCATTTTAAATTAAATACAGATTTGAAGATTTATGGTCTCGCTGAGTGAACGAGTCTAAAAACATGCTGGAGGCTGTTAGCGTCTCGATATTTCATACGCCCGGGGCAGAAGCATGTCAGCGACATACGTCAGTCTTTAAAAAATTCAAATTACTTCTTTACATCTATCGCCAATCTCGCAATTTTCGATTTCCTCGAGTCCGCAATATACGTAGCCAAATTCTTAACTTAATTTCAAAAACCAGCCTTTTTCTCACAGTTTCAAATACAGGTATTTTGTTCTTTTCGCACCATGCAAGTACGCATCCTATGCGCCGATTTAATGATGGGTACGCTAATGAGTAAGCCATCAATTAAGAAGTGAAGTCAACCAGATGTTACACATTGCTATCGGTGCCTAGGTTTGGGGTTCGAATTCCGGGTCGGTCAAATCGGCCACAGTATTACCGATACAAACGGCTCACCACCACTGCGAGGTTTCGTAACTTTGTTGCCCAGGCGTTAAGCGCGAAGAGATATAGGCCCCACTGTTCGTTGCACGCTTCGACGTACTACCGCGTTTATAATAAAATCTTGATTTTTTTGATAATTTCTTTGCGTATTGAGTGGATACGCAACTATTTTCGTAGCCGTGTTTTGCTGTGATTCTTTTATTTAGACTTTTGCCATTACCCTGCGCATTTAAAAAAACGATTACGGAAAGCAAGAACGAACCATGTCAAAGCCTTTTTCTTTCCAATTCATTTGCTGCGCTCATATAAGAAATTAAAGCTTTTAGGCGGTTTTATATTTGATTTTTTTTATTTAACCTCTAAAGATTTAATTTTTGGAACGCATACGAATCTCATATAGGCCTATTGTACATTTGTAATGGTTTGGGAATTCTTCCGAACATTTAACTTGCCAATACAAGGATGAATACCCGTACCAACTATACCAACTGTACGCCGGCGAGTACTGTACGCAACTATGCGACAAAAACTGTGCGTACTGACTAAAAAACAGTGCACAGCTGCAATGTCAAAAGAGCAAAGCACCCAAGTTTGCTGTTTTCATTAAGTTACCCGAATTAGTTTCAGTAGCCTACTTTGGTCTTTTATCGATCTTATGAAGTGTTTTTATCATAAACACAAAGTCGCATCAATAATTCAAACTCACTTTTACGTTGGCTATTACTGTCTTCAAGACCAGCAATGGGAGATACGACGAAGATTCGGCGAACATGATAAAACTTTGATTTGTCAATTAAGCTTTATTACGACATCACAAGTATAGTTAACGTGTTGGGAAAATCGATGAATTTGCGAGATACCGACTGATCTCATTAAAATTTTTACTGTAGTCTTTAACCAAGCCAATCAGTATTCATAAAACTTAAAACCTTTTTTATTTGAATTTCACCATAAGCCTCTCTATACTCTATGTCTATTGCATTGATTGTTTTCACTAATTGCGATTGTTACGTTCGTGTTTATTTGTGCCGTTTTGCTTATCCACCCGTCCACCACTCGAAGGTCGGGGAATCTCGTTAATTGTTTTCCCCATGGGTACATGGATGCAAATCCAGGGGGGATGCATCCCCCCAATAATCCGGCAGAATCCTCCCAATATTGTTCATGGAAGTGGAAAATTCCCCATACGATGCCTTACTGAAAAAAGACGTACGAGTACTATTACATGTAATTAATAGTTATGCGGATAGCATAGCGCAAATCAGTCTGTGGGCATCATTTTTCGTTAATACGGGCGATTATCATAATAACGATGAGAAGGCTATACTGCCCTCTATTGTTATGTCAGAAAATTTATTTTTATTCGTGCATTGTTGTGACCATGGACTTCCGGTTGTGACAATTTAGGAAAATTTCGTGATTCAGTGATTGAAAGTTTTTCGGACAGTGTGTGAATTACGGTAATACGCAGCACAAGGAATGGACTAAATCGATAATTGGCTACTTACATCCCTCCAATATCGAAAAATGATCAATTTTGCTAAATCATTCCCCTCAATATCGAAAAATGGTCAATTTTGCTAAATCATCTCCCCCAATGCTCAACATAGATTTGCACCCCTGCAAGGGTGCAACTACACTTTCCGGCTTCTTCTCCACTGAACGTTAAGCGGAGAAACTGTGAATAGTAATTTTGAAGTTACTGATTTGATCTTGCTCGTATCAAACCTCCCACTTTGCGGCCCAGCGGCCTCTTGGATTGTGAACGATATGTCGAAAAAAACGTAGGCTAATTGATTTACTCTCAAGAACGAGACAAGTTAGTCGATGACTTATAAAATAAGTATCAGTGTAGCTTTCTAGTTCGGAGCAAATTCGACGCATTTGCTTGGCCTTACTCAAAAAATCACAAAGATGTTTTTGAATAAAAATTTATTCCGCAAAATTACTGGTGCTTTTTTGACGCAATCGAATGGTAACACAAAATCAAATCTTCATTATACTCGCCGTATTACGCCGAAGCGTGTAACGAGTTGCGGGGCCCATTTCCGCGGCTCAGCGCCTGGGCTACTCAGCTCCGAATAAGCGTCGCAACTGTGGCGAGTCGTTGGCGACACTGTGTCGATTTGACCGGCCCGGGAGTCGAACCCCAGACCTCCCGCACCGATAGCGTGCGCTTTGCAACCGAGCTAACGGCCGGTTATGGTAACACAATAAAAGATACAAATTAAACAAGCAAGCAAACAGGTTGCGTTACAGCTCTCAGAAACACAAGAATGGCTGCCACGAAAGCTTTTCAACTGGTTGTAAACTGTAAATTGAAATAAATAAGCCAATAACCAGAAATGGTTATCTGGTGAAATTTAGGTACCGAGTAGACTCTTTCAGCTTTGCAGAACTTTTGAAATATTTATGTGTGATAGATGGAAAACTGAAAGGTCGGTTGTGGGTTATATAGTTAAGTTTGGTTGCAGAGGATTTTAATGGGAAACCTCAGCATAATTTATCAGAAGTCCTTTTTACCTAGAGTGCTTCATATTAGCACATTTCGGCCTGTATAGATTTTGCTTTGCCCAATTGTTTTAGGTCACAATCAGATTTTGATCGTGAATTTAATGTGAATTAGCTCTTAATTAGGATAGAAATTGATAAATCTTTATAAGCCGGTCTAGTTGCATCACTGATTTCAATTACTCAGGTTCGGTGACTTGTTTTGTTCTTTTCCGGACTTTTTAAGGAATCTAGAGTGCGACCTTATAACCGGAATACAAGCTCTTGACACCAAACACAAGCGTATGATGTGTGCCTACTTATTAACTCTGAGTGATAATGACCCAGAAACCCATTCCTCTGGATTGCTCATGCTGACCTTGCAACGGACCAGCAGTCGCTAAACACTCCAGTCGTTCTAATTGTGGATAATTATTATTTCTTTAATCATTCAGGGCTGAACACAAACAAATCACAGCATTTATGTCGCACATTGCAAGCAAAATATCTACACTCTTTTGGTTATTCAAGCGGGCTTTGAATATGCTTGGGGACATTTTTTGGGGAGGAACATGTTTCTGTTAATTCTTTCCATTAATAAAGCACAAAGAGAGCATGGCCTTACACACGTCACAATTACACACTTTTTTCTGAGTTTTCGATGTCGTATTTTTTCGGGACTACAGATTTTTCATTCTTAATTTTTTTTTATGAACAACATATTTTTAATTCGTAGCACAAAGACATCATAACATTACACACGTCACAATTAACGCTTTTTTGATTTTGTTTGTTTTGAAATTTTGTTTGTCATTTGAGGAAAATATAGTTTTTGTTTTTGTAATTTTTGATGGAGTTTTCAACAAATTTTGCAGCTTTTTAGTGGTTTTAAATCTTACACTTTTTTCAAACGACTAGGATTATGATGGTGTCATTTTGAGACTAAGCGACTGCCTAAACAAAAACTAAACAATGTTCACTGCATGCAGGGCGTCTATGTGACTCAGACTAACTGCGTTTAAGCAACTAGATTCGTTTTTACCTGAAATGCAAGACAGATATCAGGAAGTTCACTGGATCTTGCACTGAAAACTTCCGATCGGTTGAGACGAGGTGATTTGTTAGGTCATGGCAGCTAGAAGCGTATTTCGTTCTTCGAAAAACAATCCAAGATTGTTTGATCACAATTCACAAACACACTTATTTCCCCACCGTGCAAGCACAATGTTTCAACTAACAAACACCAGCAGACAATCTAGCCCCTACAACTCAAGTTCATTCATGTATATCTATGGTCCTTTATGCACCTTCGCATCAGCTATCACGTCAGCCAACATTCCTCATCAGTCACAGCACAAAAGTTTCTATTCGTACACACCTCTCTACACATCATCACAATTAAACCAAAATTACACACTTTTTTTGCGTGTTTTTTCAGATTGATAATTTTTTTAATCGCCTAACACTTTTTTTTCTTTTTTGAATTTTTTATGGGGTTTTGCGAAAATTTGCATTTTTATTTTTTGGGTTGATTTTGATTTCAAGTTTTTTACACGCTATTTCTAGACTGCTGTGCTGCCTCCTTGTTGTATCTATAGCAAAAAAGCAAAGGGAAACGAAATGCTGTAAAAAGTTTAGCTGTAATTTACTGTCTACTACTCTCCGTAGCAGTTAAAACCTCGTCTCTCCACTTACCCAGACTCGTCTAACTAACCTACCGACCTCCATCTCGGAACAAGACTCGCACCAAAGCCAAAACAAAGCACCTCCTGCACCCACTCATCTCCGCTATAAGAGTGCTGCTTTAAAAAGCATCCACATCAACTCCAAGTTTGCGTCTGATCAGAGGCATCAATATCTACCCACAACACGACGCGACACCAAGAAATGCAGGGGGATGGGGGTCACTGTTGTTGGTACCACGACACATTAGGTATAGATATTGATTAGTCCTAGCACTAACAAAACAAAGATTCAATGCAAACGTCTACCGCAGCAGTCCTCTATTGTCGACGAATGAGCAACATTAGGTGCCTCGTTTCAGTCTCAACACAAACCCTGCCCCAAGGCTTTGACCGGTAAAGGAAATCAAACTTGCCCAGATGAGCAAATCGACTCAGTAACGGTCACCGTAGGAAGCTGCAAACGGAAAAAAAGTTGAAAAAAACAAAGATTGAAGGTTGGATAAAAAGTGTGCCTCTCGAATAGTACTTTGTTTCTCAGCATACCTATTTTACAAATCGCCTAATGACCTATCCTGTAGTAACACGTTTCCGATTCGCAACTTGCTTTCGCGTTTACAACGATGCAGCAAGCTGCAACAAAGCAGACACTGAATTGGCCTCCTAGGCCGAAACAGGTCTAATTAAAAAATAACGAATGTCACTAACAAAAAATAATGAAAATAATGATAACAAGTCCACAAACTTTTCTTGAGAAGAATTGTTTTCAACTTTTTTTCTGGGAATATTTTCTTTTTGAAGTTTTTTTGCTCTTTTAATAAACACTTTTTCTTTTTTTTTTTTTTCTGCTTTTTTCAGAATTTCTTGAGTTTTTTATTTCTTTTTAAAATAACGCATGTTACCAACAAAAAAGTAATAATAACGCTACAAACGATTTTGGGAAATTTTGTTTTTTAACTTTTTTTGGATAGGTTATTTTCTTTTTAAAGCTTTTTTGTTCAGTTACTAAACACATTTTCTCTTTTCTGCTATATCGGAATTTTTAGTTTTTGGTGTTTTTTAAAGTTTTTTCATGTTTTCTTTATAAAATAGCAAATGCCACTAAAAAAAAAAATGTAAGTCTACAAACTTTTTCCGGGAAGGTTTGCTTTTGAACCTTTTTTGGGTGCTTTCTTTTTGAAGTTTTTTTGCTCTTTTAATAAATACTTTTTTTTTCTGCTTTTTTTAGAATTTATTGTTTTTTAACTTTTTTTCATGTTTTTTTTTCAAATAGCGTATGCCACCAATAACAAAATACTAACAATAAGTCTATAAACTTTTTTTGGGAAGATTTGTTTTTGAACTTTTTTTGAAGATTTTCTTTTTGAAATTTTTTTGCTCCTTTACGAAACACTTTTTCTTTTTTCTGCTTGTATGGAGATTTCCAGATGCTTGTGGTTTTTTTGTTGCTTTTTGAACAAACATTTTAAGTATGAATCCAACGAATAGGTTTTACAAGCTTGAAAGGCCGAACATATTCAGGGGCTCAAAACTTTTCAGCAAAGCAATGAATAAATGTGAAGATATGTGACAATAATTGACCCAATCTTGCATCATGCTAAATCAGATTACGTAACTCAATAGCGCAAAACACAAAACAAACACCGTCACATTTAAAAAGTGCAAATCGGCGGAACATCCCACCATATGCAATAGCGCACATTACTCGAGCTAAAGATACCAAATTAGTCAACCGATAAACCTACCATCAAGATGGTAATCAGCTTTCTCGCAAATCACACACTTGTTACGTACTTGCTTGCCTTTACCAACCATTTCAAGCAGACACCACTATCATTACACCATCACTTGCTTATATATATACTACACACACAACCAGCAAAACATGTATTATAACTGCTGCAATTTTTGTGCTTTTTTTTTTGAAAGCGTTTAGTTCTCATGAAAAGGTGAAGATTCTTCTTTGTTGGCTGTATTTTCTAACATTGTCGCTTATAAGGTTCCTGCATCAATATACCAATGAAACCAATGATGCATTTTTACAGCGCACTATCGTAAGTTCAGGTTAGCTTTGAACGCTAATGAATGGTTTTGATAAATTCTAGCCAAAATTTTCACAGCATAAACCATTTCTCTGATGTAATAATTTCCACGAAAAGTCAAAGTAATGTGGAGCGGATTCTGAAAAATGATCTAAAAAGCTACAGTCAGTGCCCAAAAGTGATGAACTTGAACAAGGATTTGGTTAAATTGTCTAACTAAAAACTGTAACAAGGTTTCCAACCATATGATGGCTTTGATTGGGTGCCCCATTAGTCGCCTTTTAAGACACGTAGGGTGGCCGGCTACCCAATCCTACCCCGGGGATTGTCGTTGAAGTTTAGTTGCCAATTAGAATCTTGGTTTTCCACAGCAGACAAACATTCTTATTAAGTTCTTCCAAAGAGCAAACTACTAGAGTCTTTTCTACGCTCGGCCAAGTGATTAAATGAATAGATAAAACGATGTCTATTCAGAAAAGTTTACATTAACCAATTTAACTCTCAGTGGCGCACGCACCTCGCTTTTTCCAGAGCCTACCTGTTTTGATTCTTCGTTTTTCATCGCTATCATGGTGGCTATTCATGACGTGTTTGATTAAACATTTCGCTTCAAGTCATCTTTGAGCCTGCTACGAGGCAATGAACCTTGTTTCAATGTTTGTATCAAATGTTGCGATTCAATTTGTCTTCTCTTGCTTCTTTTTAATTGTTGGGAACAGTGGCGACTCTAGCTTTTTATGGCTACTCGGGCTCGACATAAACAGTGTTAAAAAAACGGTAAAAAAAGCAATAAAATAGCAACTTACACAACAGTTAAATTGTTGCAAAATACTTTCATTCATACATAAAGTTTAATCTTCTTAATTTGATGGCAAACTCATACTGAGTTTGTTGTGTAGCTCTTTGTTATCAGCTATCCATTGTGAGCCACAGAGGAACAGACATTTATGACCAAACAAAAAGCCTGCATTTATTACATGGCAGCATGATGGCAGGCGTCTTACGAAATCTTTTTTCTATTCCTCTCTCCAATTGTAGCTCGGGCTATTTCTCGAGGGCCCGAGTTTCACAAACAAGTTAAGGAAAGAATTGTGTGAAACAACGTAACAAACGTTTGCATTGTCTGACTCAGGCAAATGCGATCGAGCCCGAGTAAGATGTAATAAGGAAAAAGGCTTTTGTCTTGTTTGTCTCTTTCTTTTCTCCGCAATGCGGCTCGGGCTATTTTCCTCTAGCCAGAGCTTATGGCTAGACAAATCGTTGAGCGAAAAACGCAACTGCCACCGCACACTTCGTTGTTTTTTACGATGACTGTTTCTTTCAACGAACTTGATACGAATTAAGTTAAAAAAAGCTTTAAGCTTACTTTTTAAAATTTAAATAATAACAAGCCTTCCATCATTTCGTAACTTAGGCTCAGCCCGAAGAGCCCGAGTGCCGGAGTCGCCTCTGCATCATTTTGTAACTCGGGCTCAGCCCGAGTGCCGGAATCGCCACTGGTTGGCAATCATTTTTGCTTTTTTTTAAATTTCTTAGTAAGCGTCTTGACTGTGCTATTTTCTTCTTTCCTCATTCACTTTTTTTGAATGTTTCAACGTTTGTTAAATTTCTTTTTGTGATGCTGTTGCTCTTCGATGTATGAGCATAGAAGAAAAGATTGATTGCTTTCTGCAGGTTTCGTTTTCCGTACCGGTACAGTGAAGATACATTAATCAAGCGTTGTACAGTACGTCAAACAGAGGTGGCGGTGGCCGGAGTGACATCATTGGGCAAACTGTTTTCTTCCTTTCTTAATTCAGGGTTGGGCATTGTCCAAACTTGTTTCGTCTTCTCAACCTTCTTTATTTCTTTCCATTTTTATTTTGTTTGTCTTTTTTTCACTGATCATCTATTTTAAATCCCGACGCTGCAATCACTACACGCAATTTTTTTTTCGACAAATTTCTTCCAAACCATTTCGCACTACTTAAGAGCGACAGCGTTTTTGAGTAAAGTTCAAGAAAAGGGAGAAAAAGCACAGCACAATAAATGTTCAGACATTCGAAAAAAAGAGAAAACGGATCAGAAAAGAAAGAAAAAAAAAATAGTGAGCGCAGTTTCATTAAGCCCCCTTTCGTTAATTGAGACAAGATCTAATGGAATGGTCATCTTTATTTACGAGATCTTAACTTTATAAGAGGAAAGTTATTTCTGCGCAGTATCACACTGATAAACAAGCAAATCACCGAAGTTATGAAGACAGTTGAACAATTTCAATAATGTCGTGAATGGCCGAAACACGATATACTGTATTAGCATACGGTGAAAGCAAATTAAACACTGTACAATAAAAGCCTATTTATTTAGCCGGTGCTGTCCACGTAACCAAACAAAGGTGGCGGTGGCCGAAGTGACGTCATTGGCAAACTGTTTCTTCCTTCCCTAATTCAATGTTGAGCATTGTCCACACTTATCTCGTCTTCTTTATAAGTTTTCCATTTTCATCATTTTGTTTGTCTTTTTTCGCTGATCATCTATTTAATTCCCGACGTTTCCATCAATTCACCCCCATTCTTTCTCACCACAAACTTTTTCCAAACCATCTTATTCTCCTTGTTTTAGCCATCCACAATATCGTTTACATTTTAAAATTTTTCAATCATAACTTCGGTGATTTGCTTGTTCACTAGCGTGACACTGCGCATGGATACCTCTTCTCTGTCATTAAGTTATGATTTTGTAGATAAAAATGATGAATCTGTTGTTTGGTCTTGTCTCAATTAACGTATGAGGTGGTGCGATAAACTTTATTGAACTGCCGTCACTCCGTCTTCTCCATCTCTAGTTGGCTCGGTTACGGGCGTTCTATGGACTCAAATGAGCTTCTCTCGTTCTTCCACCACCTGCTTTGTCTATGCGTTTGTCCTCTTTCTTTCATTCTTGCTCTTCAACATTAAATCCGAAATCATTTTGAAACACATATCTCTCTCTTCAGAACATGCCCAACCATCTCATTCCACTAGCTTTACCTTTTTATTTTCGTTTCTTTCAATCTCATACATTTCCAACATGACTTCTACATTTTTCATCTGCAAATTTCTCACCAAAAGCTCTTTCCCTTCTTCATTAAAACCGAGCTTTTTCCAACAATGATGCATCGATACGTGAACTCTTTAGCCAATAAGTGCCTTAATGTAGAAAAATAAAATCATTAACCAAGAAGTGTAGCAAATGGGAAATTAAAATCTGAAATACAAACAACAATGGTCACAAAAACTTTTGTGTAAAAACAAGGGCACATTCATCTTATTTCAAAAGATTCAGTTCTTAAGCACACGCTATCGGTGAGGTAGGTTTTGGGTTCGTCTCCTTAGTAAAAACGGACAGTGTCGTCAACGGCTCGCCACCGTTGCGATGTTTCTTCGGATCTGTGTTTCCCAGGCTAAGCGCCAAGTCGTGGAGATGGACCCCGCCATTCGTTACATGCTTTGGCTTAATATCGCAAGTATAATGTAGATTTGATTTTTTTAATTGTCAGCGGCGTACCACTTTGCATAAAAGTTGAATTATTAAGCGCAAGATTGCTAGCTCCAGATTCAAGGCTTGAACAGCCGAATGCATTCGATGTCTTCGATAAAAACAATTAACAACTATAACAAGTCCTCCTATACATGAACCCGAGTTGATAACTCACTGAAGCGGAACAGTGCGAGCAATGAAACAGATCAAGTAAAATCCCACCAGAACAGTGGATGTTGTAAAGCATCACCAAGCATTGACTTGCAACAACGAGTTACATCTTCAGCAATATGCTTGGCTTCTCCGATGGCTGATTTTCATCTCGAAATTGAAAATTTGAAGCAGCCATTCCTAACCTGCTAAGCGGTATATTGTTATTAATTAATGTTAATTCGTATACTGATTGTTGTTCTTTCTAAAAAAAAGTTCTCCGGTCAAATGCTCAACTTTCATATTTTGTGACATATATTTAATTAGTTAAATTAAAACTTTAAAAAATAATGGCGAAACTGTGATTTCTCAAGCCATTTTCCATCTGGTTGAAAGCATTAACAATTTACTTGCAGCTGCTGTAAATTTATATCATCTCTGGACCCGTGGCTGTAACTTGATCAAGTTAAAGATCGAGGCCCAACTAAGAAATAAATTGTGGTCTTATAATTTGATACTGTCACGCCACATAATTATGTTGTTTTATGAGAGATTAATTTATTTGCCGCAAACGACAAGCATCCTGCAATCCATGCAAGCCTACAAACTATTCCCTTTGATAAATTGAATTTTTACTGTTCCCATGACCAGTTTTCGAAAAAAAAAACAACGCAATCTCTCAGCGCAAAGTTTGATTTTTTCATGTCATAATTGGTTTTCACAATCTAAAAAGTCGTTACGGTACTTCGCCGAAGCAGGTGACGAGCAGTGGTGCGCAGTACCAAGCAAATTTGTACCTCGGTACTTCTTTGTACGGGTACCGTCGGTACTCTTTAAAATTTGTACCGTTGTATCGGTACCGAGGTACTTTTTTGTGAAAGTACGTGGTATTTTCAAACCTTCTTAGACTGTCATGCGCAATAGTCTACAGACAAAGGCGCCGTCAGCCGGTCCCTCAAGATGAAGTACAACTTATTGTAATTAAAAAATAATGTCATATTTGTAATCAGCGTTAAAAACTCTATCATGAACAATGGTACGGGTTTTGAAATATCGGAAGAGGTGCAATTTTGATGCATCCAAATGACCATGGCCTCTGCATTTACGTCTCACAATATGTAGAACGAACATCACAAAAGTGCCGAGTAACGAGTACTGAGTCGGTATTTTTTGAAATCAGTACTGAGTAGCGGTACCGCGATACTTAAGGTCAGTAACGAATATCGATAAAATGCAACGGGCTAACACATCTTGAAGTACATGATTAGTAGTTCCAATAAGGATGTATCTTAATTTTTCGAGAAAGCGATGAGAGCACTCAACTATGCGTAAACCGAGTAAAACAGGTAACTGGTTACGGACGCCGTCGAAGATGACCGAGTGGTAAGAGCATCTGCCTCTGGAGCTGTAGACTTGGGTTTTGTTACGAGTCGGGTCAAACCAATGACTACCTAATCGGTATTCACAGCTTCTTTGACTGACGCTTAGCATTAAAAGCAATGTGTGGAGAACAGGCCAGCAAGTTTACTAGTTGTGCCATTAGGAAAGGCACCTAGCGGGATTACCCCATCTTGGTGTGGTAGGCTGGTGGTAGGCAACTCCTAAGCGAGCTCGTTACAGCGCTTTGATCGCTTTTTCGTGATAGGAGGATAATATGCAACTACTGTACATACTAAAAGATATAGGGAAAGCAAACAAGAGCAGATGAAGGGTACAGCCTAACAAGCGGGCTAGTGAGCAAAGCATGACCTAAGTCTCGGGGCATATCGACGATAAATGTAGCGAGATGTGTGATTCTCGAATCTGTCGATTTTTGTAAGGCAAAAGACAAGTAAAATGCTACCAAAACTTCGCCACACTATCAATGAGAATAGACCCACTGCACTTATTCCTGAGAACCAGGGCCCGTATGCACAGTTCTCACTAGTAGCACGAACTTTGATAGTCAGACTATGTAGTAGGACGTGTAGCAGGAGTTCGTATGCAGAGATCTCACTAGTAAGTTCGCACTAGTAGTCAGACTATTGAAATTCGCTCAAATTTGCTAGTGTGGTCGAGACCTGTCTAGAAGTCTCACTACGCTACTTTTTTAACCGCTTTGTTGTAGCAACGACATGAATATGTGATTAAATAGTTTAACTATGTTTACTGGCCATGTGGCATGCAAGTTGCAACAAGTAAAAAAAACTTTTGGTTCTTGTTTGTTTGATTTTGTCGCATATTTTTGTTACGGCAAGCAAGGCGATGTACAAGTATTCTAGCTGTGCTAATACAATTCTTAGATGCAATATCATTTGCTATAAACTAATTCGCATGATACTTGTTTGGCGAGCTACGATGTGCTTGCGGTCAACTGAATCAGCATAGAAAACTTCGTTTAACCATGGTTTAGCTATCATTCTACGCAGTTGAAAATAACAGCACTGTTACGAAATCAATGGTCAATCAAAAATTTCATCTTTTTCGCTTTTATCGCTATTCAGCACGTTTCTAGCTTCAAACGCATTCAGCTTTCTTTATATTGCTAGCTCGATGAAACTGGACGTTTTATAAGAACCATGGCATCGTACATGATGATAGGAGCAATTTCACGATCATACCATAGCCATTACGATCCGCTTAGTACACTTAATAGCGATGAGCTTTATAAAAACTACAGGTTCACTGAGGAAGGAATTGTTACAGTGACTGATCTCATTAAAGATGATTTTTTTCCGATTGAAAATGACCGAGGACGACCAGTGTCTGTTCAAACAGCAGTGCTGATAACGTTAAAGTATTTGGCCTCGAATACCTACCAGCAAGCAATCGCCGAAACTTTCAAGCTTAGTCAATTAACTGTAAGTCGTTGCATAACTGCGGTAGTGGAAAAGCTGGCGGATAAAGCACCTCAATTTATCTATTTCCCGCGAACTGCAGTGGAAAAGAGACATTCACAAAAGAAGTTTTATTTCGTGAGGAATAGAGTTCCAGATTTTGACATCCTGATACTTCATACAATGTTGCATTTTGGAAGTGGTAGGCCTATGTAAAGGAATGCGTAAAATCATCTAATTGTGGGCGGTGGATCTAGTAAGACGGTTGGAAATGTAATTTTTGACAAAAAACTTACAGAGAGGAATGGGAAGATTATTACAAAAATAACGAAATACAAAGTTAGCTGGAACCTCAGACAAGTAGACCACATAGAAGAAGGGGGTGGACTAAGGAGTAGTATAGTTTTAGTGGTATATCGCGCGGAAAAAAGTTTTTTAATTTACAGATTATGCCAATCGATCTTGAAATTTTATTTTCAATTAATTTTATATGTGCATGAAAATCTAGTTTGGAATCTAATTTTACACCAAAGTATTTAACTCCATTGGTTAATACGATAGGCTTATTGCCGTATTTTAGCGTAATGTCATTGTATGAGACGCAATGTTTGGGGGGAATTACCTTTGCGTTGGATTTGGCGGGGTTTATAGACAATTTATTTGCTTTGCACCAATCACTTAATTTATCGAATTCTTTGTTCATATTGTCAATTAAATTGGAAAAGGTAGGGTCACTTGGTAATAAAAAGGTGTCGTCGGCAAATAATCTTGGTACGCAGCTGACAGAGTTTGGTAGGTGGTGAATGTATAATGAGAAGAGTAAAGCGCCAATTTTAGATCCTTGAGCAACATCATAATTAATTGATTTCAATTGCGAATTATTTCCGTTTAAACAAACGTATTGTTCTCTGTAAATTTATGCTGGACCTCGAATTCCATAGGTGGTCTAATTTTGACAATAAAATGGAGTGGTTTAATGTGTCGAAAGCTTTTTTTAAGTCAAAAATGAGGCGATGAGGCCAGTATAACATTTTTGTGGATATTATCAAAAGCGCTGGTAACAATATTGAGTATGGCGTGAGTAGTAGATGTTTCTTTTTGGAAACCGTATTGGGTGGGAGTGAGTACGTTGTGTTTGTCTAAGAATTTTATCAGACGTTTGTGGAGGAGCTGCTCGTAGATTTTGGAAAAGCAAGGTAAAATCGAAATGGGGCGATAGTTAGATAGATCGTTAATATCGCCGCTCTTGTGCAAAGGACAAATTTTAGCAATTTCACAATTATTAGGGAATGTGCCATTGTTGAAAGAAAAGTCAATGAAAACTTGTAGATAAGGTGCTACTGCTATGACGTGAGAGGTGATTATGGGTTATGTGGAAATATGGTGGGATATTATCATGACCTATACAGCTTTGTTCACATTAAGGGATTGAATGGAATTAACAATTTCACTGGGGTTCGGTGCCTATAAATATATGGAGGGGAAACGCGATGTGATAGATATATATTCTTTAAATTGATGTTTTTCTTGTGAGGTGACAGACTTTGATAATATTTCGCCAATGGAACAAAAAAATCGTTAAAATAATTTCAGATAGAGTTTTGCTCACGTGTAACTTTACCGTTGACAATTATCGAATTTGGAGCTGGAGGCGAAAAGTTTGATTTAGAAGGAAGTGTAGATCGAATGGTTTTTATAATTTACGGGGATCATTTTTGTTTTTTTCGAATACGGATTTAAAGTACAACTTTTTGGAGAGAGCTGTAATCTTGGTTAAGCGGTTGGAATAACGTTTGAAAAAGAATTTTTTAAACGAGTTTCCTCCAAAGAGATGCGATTTAATCATGGAGTTTTTTTTTCGTATGAAAACACATGAGGCCTTGGTAAGCCACGGCTTATGCTGGATTCACACTACATGCGGAATATGGAAAAATAGCCGCAACTGTCCGCACGCCAAAGCGGAATGACATGCTACATTTAACGCGGAATTTTTTTGGCGAGCAGTTGCGGACGATTTTCTGAGTTTTCTGCGGAAAAAGTCAAAGTTGAAATATTTCAACTTTTTCCGCTTTCCGCAGCGGAAAGTGGTAGTCTAGTTGAAAACAAAAAACAAGTTCCAGTCTAGTCTACTGGCGTGATACCGGTAGCATACGTAGTGCACATAACATGGTATTTGAACTTCGGAAGCAAGATTAAATTTGCGGAAAAGGTAAAATATTAAGAACAGATAACTGTATTTGCGGTAGGTACCTAGAAGTGAAGGAGCAGGTTAGGTTACCCATAGGTGATAATCAGGTAGTGGTAGGCTGCACAGACTCCATGAGCATAGTGAAGTGTGGACTAGCTTGCTCAAGTGCGCTATTAGCTGATTACAGTTGATACGAGGGTGTAAATGGTAAAATAAGCCGTCAGTATACTGTAGGTAGTTGTATTCGGTAACTAGGCTGATACTTGTAAAAAACATTTATCGATAACTCAATACTGATACCGGTACTGTGATTCCAGTACCATACAGCTCAGGTGGTGAAGTTACAGGTATAGGCTAGGTCAGTATAGGCAAAGTAAAAGAAAGGTCTTCAGTATACTGGTAGGTGTATGCAAGAATGACGTCATACCGGTAATTCGAAACAATATACCTACTCTCTCTGTTTTCCATTCTACAGCAGTATGCATTAATACAAAGTTGTGGTCAGTACGGGCTATAAGCATCAACAGAACATTAAGAAGTTAATGTGCAATTAACATTTTTTAATTTTGTTGATTAACTTTGAGAATTTTTTTTAGCAAATCAACTCCGAACTAGAAAAAAAAATGACGGTAGCTGGTGAAGTTCTGTATAATTTGTCCAACTTATTATGCTCTGATGTCACAATCGCAGTTGTCCATACTTACAGCTGACTCACACATTACTCAAATTAACTATCTGTGCATTAGCTTAAGTTGCATTAGTTTGAACATTTTTTGTTGATTCAATAGTAGATTATACTTCTGTGTACGGTGGGATTAATCAATTGAGAACTCTGTAAATAGCCATATCATTTTTTATTTTATGCAGAAGTTAGTATTACATAGAAACAGTGGCAAATTTCAATGAATGATTGATTGAACTGGTTTGAAATTGGTTACCGGTACATCTTTGTGATTTGTATAATTGATACGTTTCACTAATATGTGGTCAAAAAAGAAAATAGCTGGAAGTTTTGGACTTATAAATAAAGTTTTGCAATTATTACTAATCTCATTATATTGCAGCTCTTTAAGTGGTTGTTCCGGCAAACCGTTAAAAATACCGGTATGTTTATAATTGCCGAGTTTTTCTGACACAAAAGGAAACTGCTGGAGCTGTGGAGTCTCAAATTCATGGCTCAATAAGAAAGATAATAAATTACCTGTGAAAGATGGCCATGGACTTATGAAAATATGGAGAGATCTCTCATATAATAAAGGATAACTGATCTGGGCATGACTGGAAAAAGTTGAACTGTTCTGAGAAGAAAGTGAGTGGCGTACGGTGTATTGTGAGTATGCTTATAACTTCTCTCTGCATTAAAGCTAATTAGTGGCATGTAATGATCGGAGCTTGTTGGAATTAAGTGCTTTGTATCAAGCGGATATATCACGAGCAAAAGTGCTACTAGGGGCGCTAGTGAGTTATTAGTAGCTTAGGGGTTAGGCCAAACTCCTGACCCTAACCCTGAACCACGGCTTAATTCAAATAAGCCCCTAATGATCATTGTTGAGTTGGTTTGCAGCTAAGCCCTACAAGAAAGCTAGTGAGTGATATAAACTGTGTCACTGAGTTGGCTTGATAGGGTAATGTAGCATTATAATTCTATCCATTTTAAATTTCCGATTTTGTGTTCTAAATTTTATTTAAACTATGAACAAATACCTTAAAATTGTGAAATAAACTTGTTACAATTGTTGTATACAATGCTTTGGGTTTTGTAGATCAAGGATAAATATTAGTTGTAATGCTTTTGCTTGCCATTACGTGCAAAATATTACAATCTGGTTTTATGTTTTCTTTTGTATATTTTAAAAGCTTTTTTTTTTTTAACATTACTCAGTGTTTTTACTGTTTCATTATCTGTAAATGCAGGATCAGAAATGCTGCAATCTCAAATAAGGTATTGTGTCTTACGCTCATTGTTTATGTGCTAGTAATTGTATGCTTTATTTTCCAAACTGTGGCTAAATGAAGTGCTTTGCTTCTGGATTGCCACTATAACAGATTCTAAACTGCTGTTGTAATAATGATCCGTTAAAACTTATGCCGAAGCTAGGATTGAATTATGTGAAATCTGAAGCTATGTTTGGTTATGCAACTCCTGAAGTATGGAACTTATATATTACGTTTGTCAGTTAGACATGGTAACACTGTCTCACAGTTTAAAATTAATCTTAAGAGTCACTACTTTTGCCTGGCTTTTCATGATGTTCATGATCTTTGAAAATCGCTTCATGTATCTGACTTTTGATTTGACTGCTAGTTAGTTGGTTTGTAATACTTACGTATTTGTTTATTTTGAACTGCTGTGAATTTATTGCTCATTGCTTGTCATATTATGTTGCTTTTGGAATGCACTACATTTGTTCAGAGAGTGTTTCCTTTGGGCAAAGCTAGTTAATTGATTTGTTTTAGGAACTGCTGTGGATTTTGGCAGTAGTTATCAGTTACATTAACATGCCGTAAGTAACTTACTGTTGTGCTTACTTCACACTTGCGCTGTGTTTTGCATTTCTGTTATTATATCTATTTTCTGTGCTTTATGGTACTACTACCTATAATGTTGTCTAATACAGTATGCTTATGGTTGCTTAAGTCTAGGGTTATATACCATACGTCCTCCTTTTGGAGAACATGCCCTCCTTTTTGCCCAAAAAAAGTTTGTCCTCCGAGAACGCCAAAAAATGGCCGAATGTCCTCCTTTTCGGCATTATATGAACTGTGAAAACGTGCCAAATCATTCTTCCACGAAAAATTTTGGAAGGTTTCAGTGCTATCAACGGCCTGCGGACGTGATGACCTTTTTTTTTGGTCTTAACTTGATTTTTGGGCAGAAAAATGGACATCTGCAGACATGATGACCCTTTTAAGAACCTGTCCTCCTTTTGCATAGTGAAAATATGGTAACCCTACCTAAGTCACCATTTCTATCCACTTTTGTTTATAGCTTGATTATCTGCTTTTTTACTGTGCCTCTTTGGCGGATACGCTGGAGACTTTTTCCAGCATTTATCTTTTGGGGTTGATAAGTATATACCATTTATAACAGTATTATTATTATTAAAGAGTTTTTGGATTCAAAAGCAAACCCTACTTTATCGGGTTCGATGGCATTTTTCTGCTTTGCAGTATCAATCAAAGCCTGATTATCGCTTTTTTGACTAGAGTTATAAACCGAGAACATGCTGTACAGTTTGTTTATTGTATCTTTTACATAATCACTTGTAGGGATTTCTATGTTGTAGTGATAGAGAAGTGGCCGACAGCTTTTGGGTGTGCTTGTTTTATTGCATCCATGGCTTTTCCTCGCCAAAAAAATTCTCACGAGACCTGCTTTTCTTGGTGGTACAGTCAGGCTGAAAACATGCAATGGAAATAGTTTTAAGAAAAATCTGCCTTTTTTATTGATAGATGTGGAACAGTATGAGTTTTTTTTTTTATGCAGTTGCAGTGTGTCTGTGGAGTTGGTTGATATGTTTATGACTATTTGGCGTGCAAAGTATGATAAGTAATTGTTGATCAAGCTCATGTAACGCTCTTATTTAGATGCTGGTCGCAGAAATACTTTACCACTAAATCCACAAAACTAGTGAAAGTTTGGAGTGAATGAATGGGTGTTGAAGCAAAAAAACTGGGAGGGCAAGCAAAAAAGTTCAGATTACAAAGAAGACCTGAAATGCTTTTTTGCTTTTTCATTATTGTAATTGTGTTATTTTATGTGTGTTTAAAATAAAACGTTGAAGAAAAGTTTTTTCTGAGATCTTTAGCACGTTTTGTAATATCCACGATAACCTGTCTTGTCAACCATTGACGGCATTTACATGAGAGTGAAGACGCAAGTAGCCTGCTTAGCTATGTATTCTAGACACAATATAAAACATTGTGCAAACCTCGTCCGGGGCAGGCGCAATTTCCCGGCCCAGGCCAAAACTGTTGCCCCGGTCGTTCCCTAGGTCACAGCTAGTAGCCCACGTGGAGTTGATGTAGGACATCTTTCAGCATCTTAGCTGGAAAGTCACTACCTATATTTTCGGCTCTGGTAGGGATCACGATGGTGTGTCCGAGTTTCATTTAATTTCGGCGTTATTGCTACAATGTAATATGATGATTTTTTTCATTTTTATCCTCCTGTCACGAGAAAGCGACGGAGACGCTATGCGTAGGACGAATCCGGACTCGCTTAGCTCTTGTTTTGCAAGTTTTCCGCTTGAATTTTGTTTCGGACTTCTTCAATTTGCTGCTTGTTAGATTCCACCAACCAGATATAATTGTCGTGAAGCATTTTATCCAAGGACGCAACAGCGAGGCTTGATTGGGAGTTGAACCATCCACCTTGTGATCATGGTCGTCGTAAAAACGACGCTCCGAACCGCTCGGCCACGCTGCCGACAAACACTGACGTTTCACATGGAAACTACCAGATCGCATTGCGTTTAGGTGTGAACAGCTTGCGTAACTGCGTAAACAGCCAATTCAGTTTTCCGCAACTGATTTTCTGCTTTCAGCCGCTCCGTTTCCGCGACTGATTTTCCGTTTCTGCCGTTTCCGCGTCAAGTGTGAATGAGGCATTACTTTTTAGTTTTCTTTGCTTGCGTGATAAACATTTGAGAGGAGTGTGGGTGTCAATTGGTTTATAAATCACCGCTGTAAATTCGTTAAACGCTTCGTCCAAATTTTCTGTGTTAAGTATAGGGAACTGATCACCGAAATTGTACAAATTATGTTCCAGATCCTGGCAAAATGATTCATTTTTAAAGTTTGACTTATCTTTAAAAAACGCTTTGGTTGTTGACTTGCCACCGCGAAAGCAGAAATTATTAATTTGGCAAAATATTGGATAGTGATCTGAAATGTCAGTATAAAGAATACCAGGTAGGATGGGGTGTTACTGTTATCAGAACTAGCTGCACGTGTTGCGTTTTTCAGCTCTGGGTGTTTGCGTAGAAGGCTGTAGCTTTGTTTGGATGATCGTGATTTTATTTTTATACATAAACGCATCGTTGTCAATGCGCAATGTTCAAGAAAAGAAGATGCTCCGAAGAGCATAAAATTTTTCAGGAGAGGTGGGAATAGCCGTATTTTGTAGGTAATTCCAACGACAAGGTCCAGTATTTGATATGTTGTGCAATATTTTTTTCAACAATGACAATAGCCTAAATAAATTATTTATTTATTATTAGGCCTATTGGCATATTTATCCTCCTATCACGAGAAAGCGATCAATGCGCTATACGAGCTCGCTTAGGAGTTACCGGCCATCTGTCTACCACACTAAAATGGGGGAATTCCGTTAAGTGCCTTTCCCGACGGCACAACAAGTATACTTGCCGGCTTGTTCTCCACACTATCCCATTAATGCTGAACGTCAAGCAGGGAAGCTATGAATACCAATTTTAAAGTCATTAGTAGGGCAAGTTTCTGCAACTTTTGCAACTTTTTTACAGCTTCGGGAAGCTATTTAAGTAGCGAAAATTTTCATTACAGCAGCTGCAGAGCTGTTTGCCAAAATTTTACTTTGCAACTTTTTTTGGTTTTAAGAGGCAACTGTTTTTTGCAACTTTTACGAAATATTTTTAAAAAATCTCACAAAAATGTATGAACAGCCATGTCTAATTCTTTTACTAATAATTTCCTAGATGTAAATAAGCCTGCGTTACGTCTACTTTGTTTTAATGCAAGCAGTAATTGTCACAGAATGCTTAATGAATGAGATCTTCCAGCGTCATTTATTTTGTAACAGTAGGCTCGCTATATTCTGTAATTATGAGCTTCAGCATGCTGGGCAAAGCAGCTGTTAGCTAAAGACCGTCACTTTGCTCAAGACTATGTTTGGAAATATTTAGCAGTGTACCGGTATTTGAATAAATCATGTTCATGTCAATAATAGACACAAACTTTGACAACCGATTTCACCGCTTTTTAAATTTTTTTATGCAACTTCACAACTTTTGTAAAATAATTGCAACTTTTGTTAAAAATAAACGCAACTTTTTATTTTTTTAGTGCAACAAAAGCTTGCCCTAGTCATTAGTTTGACCCGACTCGGAATCGAATCCCAAGTCTACCGATCCAGAACCAGACGCTCTATACCACTCGGCCATCTGAACGGTTAAAATCTGCCCTCCGTACACGTTTAACTGACAAGCATTAATTTCATGCGGTGCTAAGAATACAAATCAATGTAAAATCAGGCCCAACATTGACTCTCTCTAAGCTGCAAAGCGATGCCAAACATCTAGCACGAGTAAATAATTATGGTTTTGTATCATGTTACGTGTATTGCTGTGTGGATTTTTTTTTGCCAAATACAGCCAAATTTCTTTTATTTGCGTAGATCTGTGCAATTTTTTGTATTGAGTTTGGTGGTTTGTGGCCCGCGGCGTCTGGGAAGGTCGAAAAGTGGCCCAGAATGACCTATGAGTTGGAGGCCCCTGGCTTGGATGTAATTTTTTTTCAAAATTTGCAAGGAGTTTGTAGTCTAGTTTATTTGATTGTTACAATAATAGCGAGCAACGTCATTATCTATTAGACTACGAACGCAGCTCGGTAGAGCTTATCCCTACTTTTATTTCCTGCATGTAGTTCAACCGGTTTAACAATTTGTATTATTTCTTTGCAAATTGCAAAAACAGAAAGTTTAAAAGTGGCAACATCACATCCGAAGTTTTTGCGAAGGCAAGTAGCATTTTTGTGGACATACGTCACAATGCTTTTTTGTTAATTGGGCCCACTGTACTGCCGTATAATCATAAATACACTGTGGTTAGGATTAGGTTCGGTTAGGGTTGTAATTGTGCAGGGATCAGGATCCCCTGCTTTGTAATTGTGTTTTCTAGACGGATAATTTTATCGGCCCGACTTTGTGATAAGCGAGATCAGTCGCGCGTAACCTAACCATGTGCTTAGTATGTTCAGTAATAATATTGTGAAAAGTGCAGGAGTTTAATATTGCGTGTATTTCTGTTCATATTGACTAGCAGTAAGTGTTTAGTTTTGACTATAGTATGCAAGGGCTGTTTAGTTTAGTTAAGGCTTAGTTGTGAAGCGTGTAGGGCCTACTGTTAGAGCTATTTCTATTGTATTAAGGCCAGTTAGGTACCGGTATTAAGGTCTGTTATGCTTGTGTCTAATAAAAGTGTGCTCGAATATTGTAACGCTATCTTTGTGTTTTTATTCACAATTCTATTTGAATAAGATTGTGTAAAGTAATGATAAGTGATGTGTTTGGACCTGCGTTTTTGTGTGGATTTTATGCTATTCCTTACAAAGAACTCCTTTTGTGTAGCAAATCTATACGTGCTGGAGTCAGATTAGTCTATCTACAGGTGCCGTAACCGCTACAATTGTAACTGAACCTAACCTTAACTAAATTTAACCCTAACCGAACCTAATCTGCTAATACTACCCAAACCTAAACCCTAACTGAACCCGGATGCTGATACTAGACGTTACCCCTTGTACAGAATAGTAGGCCTAGGCAAGTACTGGTACCGGTACCATTAGTCTAGAACCATAGTTCTCTATAATATGGTTGTACAACTCTTTTTCTTCTTTTTCTCTTTCTTTATCTTGTCACGCTTCAATGAGAAGGTACGGAAGTAGAATTCCCACGATATTTTAGTACAGTAATGCCGCAACCACAGGTGTAATAACAAACAATTTTTAGGAAGAAGTGTGGGGGGAGGAGTGAGGAAGTGCGTTGGGGTGAGGGGAAGTGTAAAGGGAGGTGGGAGAAGTGTGGGGGAGGTGTAAAAAACGTGTTGGGGGGGGGGTGAGGGAGATGTGGAGAAAGGTGTGAGGGTGTGGCGAAGGGCAGGAGGAGGTGAGAAGGGGTGTGGAAAAGTGTGTTGGAGTGTGGGGAAGGTGAAGGGAGATGTGGGGAAAGTGAGAGTTGTGGGGGGATGTGTGGGGAAGTACTGAGGGAGGTGTGGAAAAGTGTGCTGGGGTGTGGGGAGATGTGGGAAAGTCTTGGGGAAGGTGAGGAAAAGTTTGGGGGGTTGGGGTCAGGGGAGTTGGGTCAGGGAAGTTGGAGTCGGGGGGACTGGGGTCGGGGGTGTTGAAGTCGAGGGGTGGCATCAGGGGAGTTGAAGTAGGGGGGTTGGGGTCGAGGGAGTTGGAGTCAGGGGGGCTGGGGTCGGAGAATTTGGGGTTTGGGGTCGGCGGAGTTGTGGTTGGGGGGTGGGGTCGAAAAAGTTGGGATCTGGGGGTTGGCATTGAGGGGGTTGAGGTCGGGGGGTTGGAGTCGGGAGGACTGGGGTCGGCGAAGTTGTGGTTGGGGGGTGGGGTCAAAAGTCGAAGAGGTTGGAGTTGGGGGGGGTGGGGTCGGGGGGGGTTAAGGTCTGGGGGTTGGAGTCGGAAAATTTGAGGTTGGGGCAGTTGTGGTTGGGGGGTGGGGTCAGAAAAGTTGGGGTCGCGGGGTGGAGTCAGGGGGTTGGGGTCGGCGGAGTTGGGATCGGGGGGTTGGAGTCAGGAAAGTTGGGATCAGGGGGGTTAGGGTCGGCAGAGTTGTGGTTGGAGGGTGGGGTCAGGGCCTCAGGGGAGGTGGGGTCGAGGAGGTTGGAGTTGGGGGGAGGTTGGGGTCGGGGGTGTTGGGGTCGGAGGGGGGTTGAAGTCGGGGGAGTTGAAGTAGGGGAGTTGGAGTTAGGGGGGCTGGGGTCGGAGAATTTGGAGTTGGGGGTCGGCGGAGTTGTGGTTGGGGGTGGGGTCAGAAAAGTTGGGGTCAGGGGTGTGGGTTGGGGGAGTTTAGGGTTGGAAGAGTTGGGATCGGGGGGTTGGCATTGAGGGGGTTGGAGTCAGGGGGACTGGGGTCAGGGGGGTTGGGGTCGGCGAAGTTGTGGTTGGGGGGTGAGGTCAGAAGAGTTGGGGTCGAGGAGGTTGGATTTGGGGGGTTGGGGTCAGGGGAATTGAGGTCAGGGGGGTTGAAGTAGGGGGGTTGGGGTCAGGGGGGCTGGGGTAGGAGAATTTGTGGTTGGGGGTTTGGGATCGGCAGAATAGTGGTTGGGGTGTAGGGTCAGAAAAGTTGGGGTTGGGGGGGGTAGAGTCGGGGTGTGGGGTCGGGGGAGTTAAGGATCGGAAGAGTTGGGATCGGGGAGTTGGCAGTGAGGAGGTTGAGGTCGGGGGAATTGAAGTCAAGGGGTTGGAGTTAGGGGGACTGGGGGGTGGGGTCAGAAGAGTTGGGGTCGAGGGGGTTGGGGTCGGGGGTGTTGGGGTTAGTGAAGTTGGGGTCGGGTAGGTTGAAGTCGGGGGGGGTGGCGTCGAAGGGGTTGGGGTGCGGGGAGTTGAAGTCGGGAAGTTGGGGTTGGGGGAGTTGGATTCGGGGGGTCAGAGAAGTTAGGGATCGGGGGAATTGTGGTCAGGGGGGTTGGGGTTGGAGGGTTGGGGTCAGGAGAGTTGAGGTCCAAAATCGTGACACTACCCTTCTCCCCATATTTTCCCGCTCTCCCAGATTGTCCCATATTTCTTCCCACACTTCCTCGCACCCCCCACTTTGACCCCACCCCAAAACCCTTTCCACACCTTTCCCCACATCCCAAACACATTTCGCCACACCCCAAACACACTTCCACACACCTACCCCCATTCCCCACACCACCCCATACTTTCGCACACCCCAACACACTTCCCACACCCCCAACACACCTTCCCTTACCTCCCCCCACACCCCAATACACTTCCCCACTCCTTCCATATTTCCCCCATACTTGACCCAACTGCCCCAACTACCAAAAATTTCCCAATTCCCCCACCATCTACACTCCCCCAAAAGTAATAAAAGTTCAGGTACTGTTCTTTGAAAGCTGGTAGCCATAAAGCCATACACTGCAATTTCAAAATTAAAGAACTGAATTTTAGCATGCGGTAGGCTACAGATCCTGAACTTTTTTGATTTTAGGAAAAAAGCTGCTTTTAGAGTATTGAAAGTCAAAAGGAGGTTCAGGTAGATACAAGAAGTAAAACTTACGAAAGTGCAACAGTTCTGTGGGTGAATGCAAAAGCTTCTTTTTTTAATCAATATTTTAGGCCATAATAAAAGATACAAAAAAGTTTAAGTCAGTAGGTGAACAGTGAAGGTGAGGTAGGGGTAGTATGCTACACTAGGGATAGGCTGCTTGCATTGAAAAAAAGCAACAACACGGATTGAGCAGACTTGGTTCCCAAACTTCTCAGAGTTGGGACCCACTTTTTATAACCACAGCTTACGAAAACCCACTTTTTTGTCCAAGTCTCTAAAAAATAGGTCTTTAATTATTCCCTAAAAAAGTGAAAGATAAAACAAACATAAAAGGTCTTTGATCAGCTTAAATACCCCAAATTTTTAAAATTATGATAGCTTGCATTTTTGTCCAAATTTTGTTAGTTGTGAGCATTTTTTTTTAAATTTTTATGTCTGGAGGGAACACTGCTTTACGCGACCCACCAATATTCATTTTGCAATACCCCTAATATTGCTTTGTTGCTCATAATAGGAATACTGTATCGAAAAAAAAACAACTTTTGACAGAAAAGTTAAGGTTACTGAGAAAAAAATCACTACTGCATCATGATGATGTCAAACTTGGTAATTAAAACTTGTTACAAAAATGAATTGAGGTACAAGTATCGACAATACTGTATCACGTATTGGTGTGGCTAAAGTAGTATTTTTAAGTATAGCGCATTGGTATTGCTTTAGCCCAATTTGAATGTATCGCATATCGATATCGCTTAACGCAAATTTAGGGTATCATGCCCATCACTGTACATAACTCAGGACAAGTAGACTAAACATAATGAAAAAATATGCCAGGCAACAACCTCATTAAATCTAGATACTGCCAAACTGGCATTGTAGTAGTAGGATTTTTTTATTTTTAACCATAAAACAACGTCATCATCAACACAAAAAACAGCTTGGTTAAAAATAAGGTTAAAATTGTATCAACAAGTTGTTATTTGCTCGCAAATCATTAAACCTGCTGAACTGGAAAAAAATATTTTCAGGAACTCAATAATTCAAAAAATCAGTCAAAACTAATTTTGAGCATTCAAATCATGCCCAAAAAACATTTTACAGTGCTTGAATTTTTAACGCGGCATTTTCAAATTTTACAAATGGAGGGTGGTTGCCCTCCCTACACCCCTGTCTCCTACGACTAGGCCTATGCCTTTTTCCACACCTCTCCACAACCCAACTCACTTCTCCACCCCTTTTCCCACACCCTCAACCTCAACCTGTCAACACTCACCTCGTACACTCTACCACACCTCCCCAGACTTACCCCATACTCTATCCCACATCTCCCCCTACACATGGGTGCAAATCCAGGTAGGATGAGGGATGCATCCCCACCAAGAATTCGGCAGCATCCCCCCAATACTTTTAATGTCCAAGTAGTCTACCGGTACTCAAAACTGGGCATCAGCAAACGTGATGACCTTTTCTGGTCTTTACTTCATTTTGGGCAAAAAATTGGGCATCTGCAACCTTTTGTTTTTTTGGTCTTCACTTTATTTTGACAAAAAATTGGGCATCTGCGGACGTGTCAATTTTGCTAAATCATCCCTCCATTGCTCAACATAGATTTGCACCCCCGCCCCTACACCCCCAGTACCTTTTCCCTCCCTGCACTCCTGTTTCCTTCGACTAACCCTATGCCTAGGTCTCCTTCGACTAGGCCTTCCACACTAGCTTTATGTTGTTTCAACTGCTAATCTGATGTGCTCCTTGGGAGCAATTCAGAGCGTACCTTGTAACTCATGCGTGACGAGTGGGTCACGTGACACAGTTGTACAACCTTATTATAGAGAACTATGCTAGAACTGTAGATGGTGTTGCTCAAATATGGAACTAAAAACTGCATAGTGGGTGTTGATGGTAGATCCTGCTTGTATAGGTAGACCTACCTGCCTACTGGTACTTAGCTGCTTAGCCTACACAGTACAGACTTACCCAGTTACCTGCAAAAAGTAATCCAGAAATCAGTTTAGTAAAAGTATTGTTACTGATTGCGGAAACTACTTGAAGTAGAGTAGAAAGTAGGGGATGTAAAAAGTAACCAAGTAACAGTAAAAAGTACCAGCAATTTGAAACTACTCTGTGTGGGTCCTACTAAAACCTGCAGGAGCACAAGGATCACAAGGACCGCTAGTGGCGCAATTGAGCTATTACTAAAAGCTGCAGGAACACAAGGAGCGCAAGGAACTCAAACCTAACCGACCGAACCCTAACTGAACCGAACCCTAATGGAAACTAATTCGAACGGAACCTAACCCCTACTAATCTTGACCCCCATTGAACCTAACTCTCATCGAACCTATCCCTAATGTGCTCCATGCATTCCTAATTGCGCCACCAGTGGTCCTTGTGATCCCTGCGCTCCTTGTGATCCTTGTGTTTCTTGTGATCCTTGTGCTCCTTGTGGTCCTTGTGATCCTTGTGCTCCATGTGATCCTTGTGCTCCTCGGTCCTTGTGATCCTTGTGCACCTGCAGGTTTTAGCAATACCACTCTGGGCTTAAGTAAAAAGTAGTGCTTGCAAAACCAAGGCCATAAAGCTGAGTTTTTACATGAGATAATTTGCTCACTTCCAAACTTGGCATATATTTTGCCAATGCTTAAGTATATTGAGGATAGCCAGCACATTTACTTGACAAAAATAAAAAAGTGAAGTGTGTCATAATCTGCAAATGCAACCTCATTGTCCACGCCAAACACAAACAACAAAAGACTACTTAATATCCCGAAATTGTAAAACTTCAAATCAAATATTCATTATACTCGCGATCAGTGTTCCCTCTCTGGTGCGAAATTTGAGAAATTTTAGGCAAAACTTTTCAATTTTTGCACATTGCTATAGGCCTACTACCGGTAATGATTTAAAAGCAAATTAGTTGAAATTGCTCAAGTTTTTTTGTGTAAAATGAAAGTGTTTTACCATGGAAACTCTTATTTTAAACAAAAATTATTCCAGACCTTGAATTACACACTTTAAATGTTTGGGCAAATTTTCAGTGATTTTTATGTTTGGGCAAATTCGCACTAGTTAAAATCTTATAGGGAACAATGCTCGCGGTAAGTATGCCGAAGCGTGTAACGAGTGGCGAGGCTCGTCTCCTTGGCTTAGTGCCTGGGCAACACAGCTCCGAAGAAACATCACAGCGGTGGCGAGCCGCTGGCTACACTGTGCCGATTTGACCGACCTGGGAGTTGAACCCCAGAACTCCCGCTCCGACAGCGTGCGCTTAGGCCTAGGCCTGCCAGTAGGTTACCGGTACGTTATGGCAAGATTTGTGAATTGACAGTGGCTACCGGCATTTGTACAGGCCCGCACAATTAACGTCTGGAGTTATTTGTACGTGAGAGTCTGCCATTGCATGTAAAGTAACTTACCGTCTTATTTTAATCTGGTCTATTATCTTCACAAACCCGATAGTTAACCACATGTCACGATGAAAATCTAACCGAAGCCGAACGAAGCGAAGCCACGACGAGAATCGAACCCTAAACTAGCGCAGCGCTTCCCTACTAGTGCTGCCCTCTAACTCACCGCGCCTTGGAGAAGTTGTGGCACGGTCCTACCAAACACCGCAAAGAACGACAAAAAACTGAAAACACTGCAAAGGACGACAAAGAACGACAACGAACTTTAAATTAGTTACTAAACACCGCAAAGAACGACGAAGGACTTGGAATCATGATCTTGAACATAACAAACAACGACAAAGAACTTTAAATTCAGTAATTACTAAACACCTCAAAGAACTTTTAAACCAATTTGGCTACTGATTGGGGTCAGGGGGTTGGGGTGGGAAGGTCGGATTCATGGGGTGTTGGGGTTTATGGGAAGGTTGGAGCAGAGGTGGGCACGGTACTTTTGTATAGTACCGGCGGTACCGGTACTCGGTACTTTGTTAAAAGTACCGGCCGGTACCGGTACTCGGTACTTAAAATTAAAAGTACCGCGGTACTTGTGACGGTACTTTTTAAAAAAGTTCCAAAAAAAAGTACTGCTTTATATTTTGTTGAATTTTAATTAAAACTGCACGGTTTGATAATCATTAGGCTTATAGTATTAGTTAGCTAAATATCTAATTACTCAGTATGGTAGTGTTACCGGTAGTACTTGGTACTGCACAATTCACGAATCACAAACTTTGCACCAACCATCAAAACATGTATGGGGCGCCGTTTGGAAAAAAACTATTCGTTTTGTGAACCATGCTTTTTGAGCTTATTTAGACCATAGTTTGTCCGATATGTATATTGGAAATGTCCTACTTATATATCGGACAAAATGTACTCTAAGTCGGACCAAAATACACGCGCAAAATAAGTCGGACAAAATCGTTTTTTTCCAAACGGCGCGCCGCACGTCTTTTGGAAAAAAACGATTTTGTGACCCCTGTTTTTTGAGATTATTTGGACTATAATTAGTCCGATATATACATCGGAAATATCCGACTTATATATCGGACAAATTGTGCTCCAAGTCGGACCAAAAAACACACGCGAAACAAGTCGAATATTTCCGACTTATATATCGGACAAATTCGCCGTTTGGAAAAAAACTACACGTTTTGTGAACCATGTTTTTTGAGCTTGTTTAGACTCAAAAAGCATGGTTCACAAAACGTATAGTTTTTTCCAAATGGCGCCCCATATATATCGGACAAATTATGGTTTAAATAAGCTCAAAAAATATGGTTCACAAAACGCGTAGTTTTTTTTCAAACGGCGAATTTGTCCGATATATAAGTCGGAAATATCCGACTTGTTTTGCGTGTGTTTTTTGGTCCGACTTAGAGCACAATTTGTCCGATATATAAGTCGGATATTTCCGAAGTATATATCGGACTAATTATAGTCCAAATAAGCTCGAAAAACAGGGGTCGCAAAATCGTTTTTTTCCAAACGGCGTGTGAGTACATTTTGTCCGATATATAAGTAGGACATTTCCAATATACATATCAGACAAACTATGGTCTAAATAAGCTCAAAAAACATGGTTCACAAAACGAATAGTTTTTTTCCAAACGGCGCCCCATAAACATGATACAAAATAAGCTATAGTTGAGGTTAGTGCAACAAAAATCAGAAGAATGATGCAATCATTTCCCTCGCCCATAGGAATGGGCCGCAACGCATAAAGCGAAAACGTTTTTTATGGGAGACCACTTTCAGCGCAGAATGCGACAAAAAGATTGTTTAAGGGTTTCAAATGAACGGGGACCCCAGAACTAGAAGTAGCCTACGCTGGAGTTTTCAATTGAAAGAGTTCGTCATAAATGGTAATGACGTCAACCTTTTAGGGAAGTCATTTAAATAAAAACAGGTTTTTAACATCGAAGTGTGTAGAGCTGCGGGGTATCCAATTATTTTTTCAAAAGTATAATACCAGATTTCATAGTGTAAAAGTGCTCGAGGAGCCGAGGGCCAACAACATTTAGTGACATGCTTCGCTGTTTTTTGAAATTTGTTGCACACCGGATCATCACTTCGGGTAAATCGTTCTAACTTTTTCGTGACGCTTTTTCGTGTCTGCGATTATCAGAAAGCACTCAAAGCTGTAAGTTAGATTCACGTGATCATAATAATACACAATATGTTGTGCAATCACGGACAAGGACGATATGAAAACTCATCGCGAGACTGGAGACCCTGGGTGTAGAGCAGTGGAGCAGTGATCCTTAAACATCTTTGTTCGACCGCTTCCTTTTGGAAGTTGGAGACTTTCATCACCCCCTTATCAGGAAACAAGTTTTAAGAGGGGCGTACACCGTGCGTAAACATTTTTAAAGATGGGGTCGCGTAAATGCGAAGACACGTTTTGCTGTGTGAGATAGCATGCCATTAAGTTAGTTGGAGCAAAAATGCATATGCGCGTAAGGAGTGAGGATTAAATCTCATAACGGAACTAATAGAAAGCGAATAAGCTTCAAAGTAAGACGGGAAGAGTTGCTGCAATAGACGGTCATAATCAGCAACGTTTATTTTGAAACAACATAAATAGGCCTACTCGTCGAGTTGACACGAGAAAATGCAACACTAGTATCGAAAATGTAGTATGCTGTTAAGGCCTCAAGCCGGTAATGTTTAGGATATAGGCCTTTAAAACACGAAATCGATTTCCGCTTGCTAATAATAAGGTCTACATCGATCGGATTTTCAAAAAAAATTACACAATTATGTTATATTTTTGCACCTTTTCAAGATTTACTACAGAAACAAGCTGTATTAAAGAGAGTTGTAAGTCGGTGGAATATCTAGAAAAAGCATATTTGCGAGTCAAAATCGAAAAAATTAATTTTGAAATCTGAAAAAAAACGTCTTAAAACTGCTTCAAATTTTTTGTCGTCCTTGTTCTCATAGTTAAGTTTAGGTTTTGAGTTGCATTGAAATACGTAAAAATCAACCAATCAAATCCGTGAGCCTACAGAGATAAAGTAAACATTCCTGAACCGTATTGAACAAGAAGAAAAACATTTCGGAGGGCGCATCCATTTCCCAAGGGCTACGCATTACGCAACTCTGTATAACATTAGCCTACTTAAACCATGTTGTACGCAGGCTATAAAAAATCTGCCCAGGTCTTAAGACTTTTTCTTACAGTTACAACCTTATCAACAGACGGTGACGCAAAAAGAGCAGACAAAATTATTAAAAACTTTTATTCTGAATTGCCTTCAAAGCATTTGAAAATGGTCGTCTGAAAGACCACTCTATTCTGCTTCAAAATATCTTTTCCTGGGAAAAGAATCTTTCTATTGCCGCGCTTGACGGGCTGGCAGCACTGTATTCTAAAAACAAATCTTTCAAACGATTGCTGTGGAAAGTGTACAGGTGCAATTGTGCAGACTTTACGTTTTTTTATTATTATTTTTTTATTACAGAAGATTTTACAAAAGTACCGAGTACCGCCTAAAAATTGAGAAACAAAAGTACCGACGGTACCGGTACTAAAAAAGTACCGCGGTATTTAGTACCGCGGCACTGCCCACCTATGGGTTGGAGTGGGGTCGGAGGGGTTTGGGTTGGGTCGGAGGGGTTCGGTTTGGGGTCGGAGGGGATGGAGTTGGGTTCGGAAGGGTTTAAGTCAGGGAGTTGGGGTCGGAGGGGATGGAGTTGGGTTCGGAAGGGTTCAAGTCAGGGGGTTGGGGTCAAGGAGGTCAGAGAAGTTGGGGGATAAGAGTCGAAGGGGTTGGAGTTGGGGTCGGAAAAGTTTGGGTCAAGTTGGGACCGGGGAGGTCGGAGAGGTTAAGGTCGGGGGGGGGTAGGGTCAGGGTTTGGGTTCGGGAGGTTTGGGTCAGGGGGATTGGAGTTAGGGAAGTTAATTGGGATCAGGGGACTTGGGGTCGGGGGGGGAGTTGGGATCGAAATAAATGGAATCAAGGGGGTTGGAGGGGTTCGGGTTGGGTCGGGGGGGAGGGGATGGAGTTGGGTTCGGAGGGGTTCAAGTCATTGGGTTGGGGTCGAAGAGGTCAGAGGAGTTGGGGTCGGAGGAGTTTGGGCAAGGGGTCGGGTTGGGATCGGAGGGGTTGGGGTGTGGGGTTTGGGTCAGGGGTTAGGTTCGGGAAGTTGGGGTTGGGTGGGTGGGGTCAGGGGGGATTGGGGGAGTTGAGGTCGGGGAGATTAGAATTAGGGAAGTTGGGATCAGGAGAGTAGGGGTCGGGGGGGACTTGAGGTCGAAAGAGTCGGGGTCAGGGGGGTTGATGACTTTTCCAACTTTTTTGACCCAACTTCTCCGATTCCAACTTCCCTGACCCCAATCCCCCCCACCCTAACTACCCCCTACTCCAACTCCCCTGATCCCAATTTCCCTAGCTAACCCCAAGCCCTCCGACCTTAACTCCCCCAAACCCCCGAACCCAACTCCTGACCTGACCCTAACCCCTCCGACCTCAACCCCTTCGATCTCCCCAGTCCCAACCCGACCCCTCTACCCAAACTTCTCCAACCCCTTCGACCCAACCTCTCTAACTCCTCTGACCGATCTTAACCCCCCGACTTGAACCCCTCCGAACCCAACTCCCCCAATCAGTAGCCCAATTAATTTAAAAGTTCTTTGAGGTGCTCAGTAATTACTGTAATTTAAAGTTCTTTGTCGTAGTTTGTTATGTTCAAGATCATGATTCCAAGTCCTTTGTCGTTCTTTGCGGTGTTTAGTAACTAATTTAAAGTCTTTTGTCGTTCCTTGTTATGTTCACAAGTCCTTTGTCGTTCTTTGCGATGTTTAGTAATTAATTTAAAGTCCGTTGTCGTTCCTTGTTATGTTCGAGATTATGATTCCAAGTACTTTGTCGTTCTTTGCGGTGTTTAGTAACTGTAATTTAAAGTCTGAGGTCGTTCCTAGTTATGTTCGAGACTATGATTTCAAGTCCTTGGTCGTTCTTTGAGGTGGTTATAGTAACGCAGAAATCAATTTGTTGTTGTTAATAACACACAGTCTTCTCTTAAACCCATCAATGTTGGTGTTCGGCCGGGGTCCATACTAGGCACTCTACTTTTTCTCATTTACGTTAATGATATGTGCAATGCAACTAACTGTAACCCACGACTATTTACGGATGATGCATGTTTTGTATTGAGTGATATTTCCCCTAAGGCGCTTGAGCTTAATTGTAACGCAGAATTACAAAATTTATTTAGCTGGTGTGCAGCAAACAAATTACAAGTAAATCTAAAGAAATCTTTTGCCATTATAATACCTCCTAAAATAAATGCTGCTAGTATAGATCTAAACTTAAGGTATGAAAACAAAAAAATTACTTGTTGCAGGTCATCAAAATACCTTGGCGTGACGATTGATAATAAACTTAAATTCAAAGCTCATATTCGTAACATTGAAGGTAGAATTGCTCGATCAGTTGGTATATTGACCAAACTACGTCATCTCTTTCCTTCCTCCGCTCTTCTTCTTCTTCATTATGCCCTTATTCACCCTCACCTCTCATTTGGTCTTCCAATTTGGGATGGCACATACCCCAACATATATTCAAAAACTACAACGATTGCAGAATAAAGCCATCAGAATAATATCCAATGCAAGTCGTAAAAATTCCGTTACTCCGCTTTACAAAAAATATGGTGTTCTCAAACTCGCTGACCTATTTAATTATGAAATGGCCAAAATTATGTACCAATTTTCTAAACAAACCCTTCCCTCACATCTTAATTGCCTATTCGCCCCGCTCTCTACCGTACATGAACGCTGCACTAGATCTAAAACTAAGCAAAATCTTTATATTCTTAAATTCTCAATCTCCCGGTGTCAAAATTCTTTTAAATATCAAGGATCAAAAATTTGGAACTCTGTTACTACTAATTTAAGACAACAAACTTTCAGAAAGTTCAAGATCAATTACAAAAATCTACTGCTCAAAAGTTACCATTACGCTTCGCTTATGCTTGTCTTTTCTATTTCTGTATTGTCAATTATCAATTTTTTTTTGCTCGTAATTTCGAATGAACGTGTCAAACATTGACAAATTCCAGGGTGGCTGCTTGACTTGAAGACCGTAAATGGTCCCTTCGCAGTCTCCCGTCGGTGATGCTATATCTATTGGATTGATTGTCGACGAAATAAACTGTTCTGTCTGTCTGTCTAATTTAAAGTCCTTTGTCGTTCTTGGCAGTGTTTTCAGTTCTTTGTTGTTCTTTGTCGTTCTTTGCGTTGTTTAGTAGGACCCGTTGTGGCAATCTAGCATAAAATGACGTTTATAAACCCACGGTCTATTGGTCATACGACTCTAACATAGCAAATAACTCCTGACGCTACTTGTACGGTCACATCATAGACCTTCTATTAGTAGACGAGAAACACGCTCCGACGGCAGAAAAGTGAAGAGAAAAAAAGAAACAAAGACAATCGCGTCACTTGCTCAAAGAGCAGACAAAATAATAGTTTTTCATTTTACGGTTGAATTATTCGAAACGCGTTGTCAACAAAAACATCTTGCTAATGCAAAGAGCTGCAGATTAGTCATTTCAGCGTAATAATTTCAAGGTAGTTCGAAGTTATTATTGATGTAGAAAATTTAGATGGAATATTTGACGGTGAAGAGGAAGACTGGAACGTTGAAATAGAGGTAAAAAAAATAGACCCAAATTTTAAAGCAAAATTCTATCCTTGGTTCATTTTCTGAGCCAAAAGCAGTTCCGTGAAGGCATTTATCTTTTAGACCATTGACTTCTAACTATAATAGAGTCACAACTACGATTTTGCGCTAGCATTTCACGCTTGATTGAACAGTCTCTAAGCGCGTCGTATCAACCGTGTGCAGCGGGAGATTGCAGTAGCCAGACAGCTAGCTCAATTATCTTTGTGGCTTTATCTGAATTTTGGCTCATGCATCCATATATCCAGCTCATTGTTTTTTAAGCTTTGGCTTGTGAAACTATTAAGCAATTTTGAAAGACCGCCAATTGAATTTATAACGTAGAACATGGCTTTGTACACTATTGCAGAAGCAGATTTTGCAAGACCGCGCGACAATTGTGGGAGACCATTTCGGTTTCTCAAAACGCCTTAAAAAAAAAACACGAGCTGCTTTTTCTCTCTATCCAACCAATGACAATGACATACATACCAGATACCAGGAGATCTCTTCAAGTCGAAAGATTTCCTGAGAAGAGTGTTTCTCCGCTCTGCATCGATATCGAGCTAGACTACAGTGGGCAGTGCTCACACTGTGAGCAGTGCTCACTGTAATCGCCGTTGTGCGAAGCTGGATGCGTATGATCTTACTTTTTATACAATAACAGTAACTGTAGTTTCGGTGTGATTCTGGTAACTTGCTCGAGACCAGTGTTGCGCAGGATAAACCTTTCTGTACTGAAGCGATAACGAGAATCGATAATTTTAAAAAAGCCATGGGCGATAACGATGATCGATAAATCTCAATTTCTTGAAGCGATATCGGTAATCAATAAACTATCGCCGATAAATTTTTCCGATAAATGTTGCGGTAAATTTTCATGTGTTTGACGAAGTTTGTTTTTTTATAAGTCAAATTGCAAAAATGTTTTTCTAGATATTTCAAGAAAAGAGAGCGGCTCACGGATTCTGCCGTAGAGATGGCATGGGCCGCTAAGAGACCAGTCAAAAAGCCGTAATCGGTATTTTTAAAAGCCCGCCAACGGCCCAATTTTATCTTTTGTTTCTAATAGGGCCACTGACGAGCCGCTACCAATTTTTGAACTCCCTTTCAACGTTCAGTTTTCTTTTAAATGTGGCTGAAGGTTCATAAAAGAGTAGGCTTTGGGCGGACCGGGCTTTGTTTTGGGTATGATTTGCTGAGTCGAAATCATCGCTATTGAACAGGAGGTTCTGGGCCACGAGCGGTCCGGGCTGCAAAAAAGTGAGCCCGTGCAATCTCTACTCTGCCGTGGCATTAAACAAAACAAAGAGCAATTTTTTATATTGCAAGAAGAATTTATGGACACCGTGTATTTTGCCATAACGCTAACTCACTAATTTTGAACACTGTGTGCATAAAGAATTGTTTATCGCTATAATTTATCGGTGATAACAAAATACATTTCAAAAGCTATATCGTTAATCGATAAATCAAAAGTATTTTGAGCGATAATCGATATTAAATTATCGCCGAAAAATTATCTCGATAAAATATGCCCATCTCTGCTCGCGACAACTGGTATTGCATAATTAGGCCTAAAGTTGACAAAACTTTTTATGTATGATAGTCCATAAATTAAGCAACTTGTGTAAGATAAGTTAAGCAACTTGTGACCATAAGTTAAACAACTTGTGAACAAGAAATTAGACTTTCTAAAATTACATGATGTGTACAAATTAGAACTTGCTAAATTCATGCATAAGCTTTTCAAAACAAGCTACCTAATTCATGCAATTATGATTTCTCAACGATTGAAAGAACTCATGATTATGAAACCGGGAGACTAAGCAGATCTAATAATTTTTTACCTCGAGTTTCTGAATCTACTGGGCAAAAGAAGGTTGAATTCCGGGGTGTTAAACTGTGAAACGAAATTAGCGAAAACTTAAAAAATATACCCTTCAATTCGTTTGAAAAGCAGTTTAAAGAAAATTTGATAAGAGAGTGCTGACTATATTGTTAACGCTGATCAACATTGTTTGTACTGTGCGCTATGTTTATATATGTGCAAATTATTTTACAGCTATTGGTATGTGTTAATGCTTAGTGTCTTTAAACAAGGGGCATCTCGACTAGAAAACCTTAGGGTTATTCGATGCTCCTTGTTTCGTTCCGAATGTAAGGATTTGTTTTTTGTGCGTTGCTTTGTGGAAAGAAAAAATAAACTACTACCACTACTAGTAGTAACCCGATTTGTTTCAACATGAGGCGAGTTCTTGTGGTAAGTAGTGACGGAGTTTTCGAGACAAATCTCGGGTCTCGAAACACAATTTTTAAAGTCTCGTCTCGGTCTCAACTACAAGTCTAGATCTCGAGTCTTGTAAAATTACAGTCTTGAAATGCGAGAAGTCTGTGGAGATTCAAAATTTTAGGTTGTGTAGGACCAAAAAAATTTTGAATTTATTGGATGTGAGCATTGCAGTGCAACGCAAAAATTAAAACATATTCGGAGACATCTGACAACATTGCCATACGCTCTCTGCCATGTAAAAACCCATCAAAAAAAAATTTAGGAAATCGGGCAAACTTTCATGCTCGCACCAGTTACGTTTTTATATGGAGGGGTTCGGACCTCCCGAAAATACAAATTTTTACATATTTCATGTTCTAAATGTGTTAAAAAGATGAGTAATGCTTCAAAAGTTTCAGAATTTTTGAAACAGTAAGTCTTGTATTCTTTACCACATTAATAACTCGTGGCAAATTGAGTGGATTTTAAGAAAAGTCCGAAAAATAGAGTTTTTTGATTTGGTATCTCATTCCGTCTGCTTTCCAGTGATTTTTTTATTTGCAAAGAAAATCTGCTGTAGTACACTACAGATGAGATTGCAGACTCAGAGTAATGAATTTTTTCCTACCAACACCTGTCTTTGAAACTTATTTTAAAAACATCTAAGAGTACTGGTAACAATAAGAGTCAGCGAAGATTGAAATAGCATGAAGTATGAACCAAAAATCAAAATAATCTTCATTGTATTCGCGTTATTACGCCGAAGCGTGAAACGAGTAGTGAGCCCCATCTCTGCGGCTTAGCGCCAGGGTAACACCCTCTGAAAAACGTCGCAGCGGTGGCTGACCGTTGGCGGCACTGTGTCCATTTGATCGGCCCGGGAACTGATCCCCAAACAGGAGCGACGAAATCGGGAGGATGCGAAGATTTTGTGGGGTGATTGAAAGAAGCTTTTTAGGAGAAAAAGACCATGAAAGTTGTTAGGTTTTAACATACGAATAAATTTTCTTAAAAGTTTTGGTCTCAAAAATTTTTTCAAGTCTCGGTCTTGGTTCCGAACATTAGGACTTAACTCCATCACTTATTTTAAAAACAGCCAAGCAACAGCAGGTCTGCTGATCAACACATGCAGATGCCGCAGTTAAATCATTGCAAATAACCAGCAGAAATTTACAGCGCAAGAAGTTGAGAGACTGTTTGGTCATGCGGAACGACTTAATCGAACTAAATTGAGCAAGTTTGTAAATATGTTCGTAATCACAAAATGTTAGCGTAAAAAAAGTTATTCAAAGTGGAAATACTTTAAAGTTAACCACGTACACCAATTTTCACGCAAAACTAAACAGCGATTGTAGCGCAATAAACAACAAATAGTTCAAGCGGATTAATATTGGTTATTCGCGGAGAATTACTAATGTGTCTCTCTTTGAGAAGTCACTGTTTAGACAATAGGCTATTTGCTACTCTCTCGAATTTTTCAGGAATATAGGTTCAGGTACAAATATTGTGTAGCTTTTGGTTGACATTAGAGTTACAAGCTGTTTCAAAAACTGTTCAGTTTCCAACAACTTGCCTTACGGGAAATCTTGTAATTCAACGAGGCATCGAAATGGCAAGAAAATGCGGGATTTCTGCTTAAAGCTCTTCCATAACTGACGAAGCAATTGAAACCATGACGATATTATACGAAGGTTTGTATCAAACTAGTTTTTCTGCCTAGTATGTTTTTCCAAGCTGATGCATTGTTTGCAGCGCTATGAATGTATTTTATTTCCATAACTATAATTGCTGCATATGATCAAGAACCAAGTTATTACGGAGTCTTCCGCGTACCGGTAAAAAGTTTCTGATTGACAAGCTAGAGGTCTTTAGACCGAATTCCACCGGTTCGGGGCCACAATTACCCTGTCTGTATATCCAGTTTTTGTGGGCTTTTGGCCCGGCTTTCTGCATCACAATTAAATTTTTTTGTCTTGAAACTTTTTAATTATGACTTCAAAAATTTAGTTGTGATGCTGAAAGCCCATTGGGCCCAAAGCCCACAAAAATGGGACATGTAGACTGAGTAAATATTACATAATCAAGTTGACTAGTCTTTGTAGCGGCCAGTGACCATTTCCTCGCGTCATTAAGAAGTGATCTGCATTCTGATCTTTGTGGAGTTCTTCCACAGACGAAGGAACTTTTTCAGGAAGTTTTGTAGATGCTTTAAGCTGCTTTTCCACATTACCGAGTATGCTTTTCCACATACTCGGCAAGAAAACTTTCCCACATTTAAAAGACTGGGCCTTTGGACAATTAGGCCTATCCAAATTTTTCAGTTGTTGGTGTTGACAGTTTTTATACTTTGCAGAATTTTGTGAACACAAAGACGAGGCGCGATTGATGAAAAAATTTTCGAAATGGGCTAGAGAAGTATCTGCCGTCGCAAACCTGAGCGTACTGGAAGTGCTGAAATGTTTTGATGCCATTCCATTAATATACAACGACCAAATCGAAGCTTTAAAAAATATAAATGATCAAGCCAACTCCGAATCTTCCACATCACTACAAAAAATTTTGGATTATAAATCTGTCATTAAGTACGTTGGTGGTTATGTAGTAAAAAAATTGCTGCAGAAACGAGGACTTGGAGAAGAAGAAAAAGACTTTTTGAATACATGTTTGATAAATACCAACTTTTTATATAAAGTGTCCGAGACATTTGTCCGTATACTGATGAGTTTTGAAGAGACCTTTAAAAGCTGCAGAACTCCAAAAAAAGTTGACGTCAGTAGTGCCATTGAATGCGTGGCATCGCCCATCATTCAAAATCACATTAAAATCATAGCTGGCAAGAAATACGATGAACGCACATGCACGTCCATCATGCAACGAGTGGCGATGCTATATTATAAAATCAGGGGCCACCGCTTCGCTTCAAAGATTCTCAACGAAAAGTTTACACAAAAATGTCACAAAAGCTTGCGAAAGCAATTGCAAATTCGCTAACGTTGTATCTTGTAAGTGAAGTATGTGTGACCAAGCATGTTTTTGAACATTTTGATGTTCGGCAAGGTATTGTACGGTATACCTTTAGACAAGTTTTTGCAACTGTTATTTTCTTATTGGGATCCTTTTGAACAGAAACACTGGCTGCTTTTAAAAAGAATTGATTCCAACTGCCGAGTTTGTATTAGCAAAAGTCGCAACAACGCCACGTGGTGCCTAGCGGTTAATTTTCCGAAACCGAGATCATGTTGGTAGAGCAGTTTTAATAATGAGACCGCGTTGCCAACATTTGTTGCCACCTACGTTGAAGATGGTTTTTGGACCATAAGCAAAATTTATCATCAATTTGAAGTGCGAAAGCATAATACTTTTTAAACCAGCTCGCAAAACTGCGGAAGCGCGGACGCTACTATGCATATAACAGCAATCTGCGGCTCTTTTGATTCTCCAGTTGCAGCTCTTTGTGGATTTAAACGAAGACCCTTTTTTGGGGGAAGAGGAGTCATTTTTCAGATAAACAAAGACTATTTTGGAATCTTATAGTGGTTTTGCAGCTTCCAGTGGGTTTCATATTATGGCATGCCGACCCCTGTACATAAAAAATCCCATACAAGTTTGGGGGCTTTTATCTATCCCGAAGTTTTAACTTTGTTATTAGTGATACATTTCCCGAACCAGTCTTACGGATGAAACGCTTAGTAATTTCGTGGCTTCTTCGGATAAAATTTCGGTCCACGTAAAGTGTGTGGAAGAGCTTGTCCGCTTGCTAAGCAAAAGAGCTGAATATGCTATAGCCTACATCTTCCGAATCGCGCAAACCCTGTTACCAGCTTGCGAATAGACGTATGTGCTCGTCTGGCATATTACATTTGTGCTCGTCTACTTTATTACATTGCCTGAATACAACAAACACGCACTAAATAAACTACTCCCATCCTCTACACCCCCCACCCGAGTACACAACGTAGTGCACGAAAAAGGGTAACCGATTATCATATTTTTCGTCCTTCCAAACTCATCAGGTGCACAACTACGAGAGCCAAAGCTAGCTCTAACTAAACTAACAAAAATCAAAGCTTATATACAGCTTGTAAAACAGAAGGGCGCGGCAAGACAAAAAGAGCTCGAGGACCAAAACTGGATTGCCAAAACCGCCTGTAATTATTGGCAAAAACGCACCATATCTCAAATTCATTTCTTAATTTTTTTATTTTTCAAACTACGGCTACAAACTGTGCTCAAAAAAATCACACGTACGTAAAGTTACACCAAAATATACATCAATTTGCACAACGAATGAACTACCTACACATACGTGAGCAACTAACGCTGGAAAAAGTATTTTCGGTCTTTTTTGATTTCATACTGATCCTGCTGTCGCGAGAAAGCAATGACGGAGCTATTGCATAGGGTAAATGCAGACTTGATAAGGAATTACCGTTGTTTCCAGGTTCTCCGGTCTAGTTTTGCTTTACCTTCAGTTTGGCACCAGCAGCAAGATCTGTGTTCCGAGCGTCGATTACGATCGAAAGCTTGTAAGTTCAACTACCACCCTTGTTTCGCTGTGCGCTTGTGGATAACATGCTTTACGATGTTCATTTGTTTTTCGCATTTTTGACAATTCAGCAGCAAACAAAAAATCGGAAGCAAAACTTTATCGCAAAACTCGCAACACTTTAACGAGTTTACATTTGTTATTCACACACCGTCTTTTCGCTTTCTGGCCACACAAGAATGAGTTAAAAGCAATTAGGCTAATCAATCAATCTAGTCGTTACAAATATACCAAGCGGGGCTGATGATCGTGAAGTATGTATCGATTATTCATAATATCCAGGTTGAAACAAAAAACAACGGTCGAAGTTGCACATAAAATTTTCGATCATAGCTGTTAGAAACTAGGCTCCAAAATACTGCTATGACAGCTGCACACTAAAGCATACATTCAATCCAATTAGTATTAATTAATCTAACAAAGCCAAATGTAGTAAGTAAGCACACATTCAAATAAGCGTATTCAATTACACTTACCGGGATCGCTTTTTTGGCAAAGGACTCTCTGATGAAGAAGTATGGTGTAACTGCCGTTTCAAAACAATCGCGTTGCGGCGGTAACCAAACTCATGAATGCTTGGGTTAGCATTTCGGCGCCCAAGCGAGCGTTGGAACCCAAAATAGCTTTCTAAAGTATCCTGAAATATTCTTCTAGTAGCAACGCAAGGAAGTCCGTGACGTAGAAGGTCACGGACAAGTGATACCATAGCCATTGTGGCGGCGCACAACCCCTCGTAAGTTTGATGTGACAAGAAAGATTTTTGCAGCCCATTCCTTCCAAACTTTTGCAAGTTATCTTCTCTCCACTTACGTAGCTGAGGAACGAATTCATTTTCGAGCCAAATCAGGCGATCGTCATTGCAGCTGCTGTTAATAAGAAGATGCAGATTAACTTAGCTACTTGCATAACATTTTAATACCGTATATGTTGATATTGTGCCACACATTAGGTGCTATCCCAAACTGTGTAGTGAGTACCGGGATGTTATAGAACGCTAGTCTCTATGTTTGTCTCGTAGGCTTCTGCATTTGACGGTTTTTGAGTTTAATGTAGCAAATACATACAGTATGTCAGGTGCGGTTTTTAATAAGGAGAAGCTATTTTAATGCAGAATATATTAGCGCTGGTCATGGCAGCTGATTACCCGACCCAGATTAAAAAAGTCAATCGAGTTCCGTCGAAGATAGCGGAACAGATGAGCGGTGCCAATTAAGTAAAACGTACTCTAGATTCAGTTCTGAAAATCACAAGCACCTCAAGAATGAAATATTGGGTCTGTGATCATTGCACACAAACTTGCAAGTCAAAGCAAAATGCATTTCATTCCTTATTGTCGACATGTTACTTACGTGTATACTCGAATATTTGCTTTGCCTCGACCTGGACGTGTGTTCATGCAATCGAACCAACGATCTATGACCAAGGCGAAATTTCCACTCTCCTTCATTTCGTCAACTTTTGCGGGGTTTTCTTCATCCAGCATGGCATTGGCAACAGATTCTGATAGAGTCTGAGTCGCTAATTTTACGCTCATCTTCGAATAACTAGTTAATTTGACATGTCGCGTTGAAAGTTTGTTCCGAGCTAATTCACCCATCTAGAAAACAATTTATATACGATTAATTAATGTTAATTTATAATAACGAACCAAAGGGGAGCTACAATGCTACATGCCAGCGTTAATTACACAATTTTTTATAATTACGTTGTTTACTCACATTTTTGGATTCTACATAGCAAAAATGGTCCCATAAAATGAACCTTCTATTACGCTGTATGAGACGTGATGGTGAATTACTTTTTCCTCGACTGCTGTACACACAGTTTCTGGTCGTTTTGAGCAGATGAGGAGGATCAGGTATGAGGTATAACTTTCTGGCAATGTCGGAGGGAAACACGTTTGCAGTTGCATATGGAAGACCATCAGAATCAGGACCCATGCATTTGAACATATTGCGATTGGCAGCTAAGCCATCAGCCACAATTGCAAACACCTGAAAATAATAAAGAGTAATAGAGTATATGCACACAGAGCTATAAGCAGCTCGATCATGCGCTCCTCCTTATAGCTAACGAGTTACTGGAATCTCGATTTTAAGAGAACCACTACCCTTTTCGCTGTTGCCATTTGGCATGCAATAAAACGTTTTTTTTATGTTCTAATTGCTACACTTTATTTCAATTCAGCACGCCAAAGTAAAAAGCTTTGCCAAGTGTGGCTTGTTATTGGTAGCGATCTTTAAGCCGCCAAGAGAAACGACTCTACGCTATTGCTAACTTTTCCAAAGCTAGATTAAAATGAAGTAAACCAATTAGTGAAAGATATTTACTTACTTGCAATCCAAAATGCTCCAGCAAAGCGATAGTTTCCCACAAAATCGAAGAAAGTTGCGGACCAGTTACCGAACTTGTAGCAAAATAGGCCAAAGGATATTTAAGCCCAGGATTTCCTAAAAAACTCTTCACATACCCTGTGAGAGCGTGAGTAGCCAATTCATTTTCCGAACGCTTATTGGATCTTTCACCAATGTCCGTAAATCCAATAATGTTGCCAGTCATTGCTTCGTACACCAGGTCTTGTTTCACCAAAAACAAAATTAATTTTAGTTTGTAACTAATACTTCTAATGAAGATGAACAATTTTAATAGCTTACACATATCATTTGATCTAAGCGTATGAACATGAACTATAGAGAACTACTGAAGAAAATAGAAACATCAGATTAACAGTTAGGCACGCAAACATTTACACCAGAACGTTTTCAAAAATCTGAACAACAGTGCAATATATCCTTACGGCAAGAAAGTGTTAAGCTGTAAACGCGGACTGTTAAAAACATAACCACATTACTATGAAATGACTTACTAACTAGTCATTTCATCAACAGTGATGAAAACGAATTTTTCAAGGACATCATGTTCGTTAGAGTACGACCGGATGTGCTCTTTTGTTTGATCAGTCCAGCCAATGCCTGGCTTTTGGGCATTGCTTAAAACAGAAACAGAAGTTTACAAATAGACAGTTGCAGTAATTCTCACAGCTAATACACAACAATGCTTCAAGATAGTAGTAAAGACGAAGAACGCAGAATTCCACAGGCTTGACAATTTTTTGAACGTATTTGTAAAAACAAAAACGTCACTAGTCACTGCTCTAAAAAATTTTGCTATTGCTGTTCCATTTTTGCACACACACACACTATATATATATATATATATATATATATATATATATATATATATATATATATATATATAGTGTGTGTGTGCAAAAAAAAAATATATAAAATATATATATATACACAGATCAACATAACCTTTATTCAACAAGTTGCATGTCCGGGACGTTAATAAATATAGTATGCAATGCCAAAGTTTACTAACCGATGGTCCATTAAAGTACGTCTTGATGGTAAAATGAGCCCTTTTTTTAACTCGTCATAACATGACGGGCTTTTCATGGCTAACGTCAATGCAAACCTTTAAATACATGAAAATTATTATTACCAAAATACTAACTAGTTAAAGCAAATATCGTGTCTTACCTAATAATGTCAGGGTGGAATCGGCGCCCTTGCTTATGCTGCTTTTGCATTTTTATCTGTTCGGAATAAAATAACCGAAAAAATGAATTCGAAGAGTTTTGAATGAGTTCATGAACATCTGATGCAAGATCCTCATCCAAATGAACCAGATGTTTCACTGCGCTAAATTTTTTCTTATCTCTTGCAATCTAAAAATATTGCAACCGAGCGTAAATATTTCCAACGTAGAACAAGTACATAATTATTGATTAATAAGACAGACTTGCTGCAATCGATATATAACCTTTTAACAGTCAGACATCTGTCGGGTTGCACTTGTTCTTGAAACCACATACCGTAGTATTAAGACTACAATAAGCAAGTTGCTGTGGACCCATAAAAGGTGGAAGGCCTCTTTTTGTCCAAATAATCAAAGTATGTTTTACACGTTTTACCTTACACTGGCAGTTCTTAAAGGCCCACTGCACCCAAATTCATCGATAGTTGTAAATATGTATTTGATATATTTAAACGTTTTCGCGAAAATTCGATCACGATATCTGGTCTCGGTAACGAGAAAACTGGTAAAATATCGTTAAATTCGTGACGTCATTGGGTACCAACAACCACGAAACAATGCGACTTCTAAAAGCTTTCGCACAGCGAAAGCTTTCGCAAAGCTTTCGAAAGTTTTCGGCAAAGTGCGAAAGCTTTCGCAAAGCTTTCGCTGTGCGAAAGCTTTTAGAAGTCGCATTATTTCTTGGTTGTTGGTACCCTATGACGTCACGAATTTAACGATATTTTACCAGTTTTCTCGTTACCGAGACCAGATATCGTGATCGAATTTTCGCGAAAATGTTTAAATATGTTAAATACATATTTACAACTATCGATGAATTTGGGTGCAGTGGGCCTTTAAGGCGTACAAAAAATTCGAGGCATTTATGCAGTACTAGAGTACCTTTCAGTTCATAGATAAAATCATTGGGAGATTCACCATTCAAATCCAACAGTCCTGAGGAAACGTTTTATTTGGGCAAAATAAAAATAAAAGATGAATGTTCGTAATAGCAAAACTTACTCTGCGTTTTTCTTTTTAGTCGTCAAATAAAGTCGAAAGTTGCTCGAAAGAGAATGCAGTTTAACAAGTGGTTTGTCTTCTACTCGAGCAGTATACGCATTTTTGGCACGTTGTAAGTTTGCGTAGAGTCTTACACAAGATTTGCATTGACGAGATTGTTCCCCATCACAAGGTCCAAGAATAAGCGGACATGCAGAAGAGTGGTGTTCTTCATTGTATTTTATTCCATTGTCAGCAGGAGTGGGTATAATTACTCGCATAGTATTTTTAAGAGTGAAATTGAAACTTAAAACATAGTACAAAAAAGCGTAAATCATGAAACTGAACTCATCATGAAAACAATGCACCTCAAAAGTAAAACCACCCCAATCATACAGGTTACCAGCCAGGTTGCAATAAAATTTCATTCAACTTCTAGCATTATCTTTGATCAATTTCCTAGCGATTATGTGTCATATTTACAAGTCTTTACTTTTGCATACACAACTCTTGTAACGCAAATTTTTCTCTAAACGCGTGTTGATGGGAGCATACTATACAAGCAACACTTGTTCAAGTAAGAGTAGCAGCCAATAATCACAGTGCCTACACTGCCTATAGGCTATGTCAACGAAGTAGTAGGCAAAGAAGCAGTATGTAGATCAAAATTAAAATTTTGAAGAAGCAACTCGCCTGAGCATATTTTTAAGGAAGTAATATGATTGAAGAGTGTTGAAATTGTTGTCCTGTGTAAGTCAAGTTCAATTCTGGAATCGCGGCACGTGTTTCCATAATAATGCACTTCATATTTTAAATCTTTATCAATTTCCACAGTGAATTCGGATGTTATGCCAGTCTTGTAACGAGTTACACACTAAAATTTACAATATTACTATGCAAATAGGTGATAGCTACATTGGCATAACTTGCAAACAAATCCAAAATACTATAGACTATATGCTGGTTGTGCAACTGTCGATTATTTTTGCCGCTGTCTTCAAAAGAGAAAGCTTGCTGAAGGGCGGGGGGTGCAAGCATGTCGATTGGAGGTGCCAGCAACCCCTTGGCGCTGGACCTGATGTAAGTGCAATCTTAGCCGAGTCTTAAGACATTGGAGACTAAAATTTTGAGCCAGTGTTTTTTCTACCAGTACAAAGTGTAGTTTTCTACAAGTTTGCTTCTTTGAAATTTAATTCTTTCTTTTATGATTTGAGATATTCCAAACTATTATAGCTAATTTGTTTTTAAGATTGAGCAGGTGCATGTTAAGCGTAACTTATGATATGTTGAGCGCCAATTCAACCACAGTTAGACTAGTTAAAAAAATAATGTTTTTTTAGATAAGTGTAAAATTATTTTTTTCTAAAACTACTGGCTACTTTTATATAAACAATAGATAAGAAGTCAAATTGCAATAGGTGTGCAGTGAGATATTGATAAAGCTTGCCTACAATATTCATTCGAAAGGGAATTTAATGCTCTACGCGATGCATATTAACATATAAAAAATCCCAATGCGGCATAGGTTCCAACAGTACCGGTAAATACAGTGAGACCCGTTTTTACGAAATTTCGAAAAAACGCGAAATGTGAACAAGCGTCGTTTTGGTCCAAGTTCAAAGTTATTCTGATGGTGGTTGTTATTATTTGGCATCGACTTGACAATATTCATTCGAAAGGGAATTTAATGCTCTACGCGATGCATAGTAACATATGAATAATCCCATAGCGGAATAGGTTGCAATATTGGATGCAGAGTGACCCGCTTTTACAAAATTTCGAAAAAACGCGAAATGTGAACAAGCGTCGTTTTGGTCCAAGTTCAAAGTTATTCTGATGGTAGTTGTTATCAATTGGCATCGACTTGACAGTATTGGTTTTGACAAGTTCAAAGTTGTTCTGATGGCATTTACTTTATTTTGGCATCAACTTGACAATATTTACACAAAAGATATCTTATTGCTCTCTGCGATGCATGTAATCAACAAAATATTTTATAAAGGAAAACTTGTTTTAATCGATGAAGTTTGACACGCTGTAAGAATGTTTTTATGCTGTTATTGCCGGTGTAATCATGAGCGGTTTTTGGTTGATGCATTGGTTGATGTTTTGCACGCGGTACGTTTTTTTTTTTTTCTTCATTTCTCTCTTATTTTCTGTCAGAATTATTATAGTGGTTGAATTACCGTATTGTATAGTGTATATTGGTACACAGGTACAGTGGTCTACACCTGGGTACAGTGTATACCGGTGTACTGGTTGGTTGCACAATGCACTGATGCATTGGTTGTCGAACTGCGAGGTAGGCTAGGCCAAGGGTGGCTATGTAATCGGATGCTAAGAGTGGCGTTTGTTTCTGTGTTTTAGCAAAGAGCGATAGTCTAGTCTACCGGTATCATACCATACACAAGGGGTAACAGGATAATGACCACCCATGCACCACTGTTCCCTTAGAAATTTCAATAGTGCAAATTTGCTTAAATAGCCTATGAAAATTGCTAAAAAAATTGCCCTAACATTTAAAGGATGTACCGGTAGTTCAAGGTTTGGAATAGCTTAATTTTTATTTAAAATAAAAGTTTCTACTGGTGAAACACTTTCATTTAACCCCCCCAAAAAAACTAAAGCGCTTTTAACTAATTTGCTTTTAAATCATTATAGCAGTGTTCAAAAATTGAAAAATTTTACCCAGAGTTTCTCATTTTTCTTATCGTAAGTTTTGCACCTTAGACAGTTAGAGGGAACACTTGATTGATCACATTAACATTACCACTGTTCCCTCTAATGTGCAAAATTTGAGAAAAATGAGAAATTTTGGACAAAAATTTCGAAGTTTTCTGTCGGCTGGAAAGGTGTTAGTTAGTTAGTTGCATATTTATCCTCCTATCACGAGAAAGCGATCAATGCGCTATACGAGCTCGCTTAGGAGTTGCCAGCCATCTGTCTACCACACCAAGATGGGGGAATCCTGCTAAGTGCCTTTCCCAATGGCACAAGTAAACTTGCCGGCTTATTCTCCACACTATCCCATTAATGCTGAGCGTCAAGCAGGGAAGCTGTGAATACCAATTTTATAGTCATTGGTTTGATCCGACTCGGAATCAAACTCGAGTCTACAGCTCAAGAGACGGACGCTCTATACCACTCGGCCATCTGAGCTGTTAATCTATCACTGAATCACCCATCTGAGCTGATAGGTGATTCAGTGATTATTGTTCAAATTTGAATTAAAGTGCTTACTATTGTGGTGCAAAACAGCAGTTACCGGTATCATACCAGTACTGGTGCTCTGGAACTTAACTTTGAGGCAAAAATTGCATCACACTTCCTTTAAACCCCCTAAATCTTAGGGAAAATTTTTTATATTCAGTATTTGGGCAAATTTGCACTTGCTAAAAACTTAGAGGAAACAGTGAACATCACCATACCTCTTACTGAGCAGTAAGTACCGTATACCGGTACCTAATATCACCCAAAAAGTAACGGGGAGAGGTAGACAGTAGACACTGAGAAAATGTCGCAATTATTCTGAGTTGTTTGATGTTAAAATCCAACCTAATAACACAAAATTTAAAAATGTTTTTTGCAGCCTAATAAAAGCTTTCTCATTCGTGTAATAGTAGTGATAGATAAGAATGTAATTTATTGACCAATAGTTCTGTATTTATACCATTAGAAGACTATTGAAAATCAGGTTACTTGGTTTCATCAGTGAATTATTATGAAGCTTTTATAGTAATCATTGACAATGAAGAGCTTGAGACGAAGACTGTCAGAGCGGCTGAATCGTTTGTGTAAGAATTTATGTTTATTTTTGTCCATAATGCATATGAAGGTGTTATATGTTGCAATCATTGTTTATTGTAAGTAACTGGCACAATGGTGTTTAAACCAAAATCTAAACACACTAACATGCGCAGATAAAGAAAAAGCTGAAGAAAACCATAACAGCAATGCATGAATAAACGAAAAGACAAGCACCATTGTCATCTGAAGACTTAAGAAAATCAAAACCTAAAAGCACGGCATTAAAAATAGAAAACAAAGTAAAAGTATAAGCAATCGCTCGCAATGTAAACAAAAAGACAAGCAACACATCATCTGAAGACAGAGAAACAATCGCAAGCAATGTAAAGGAAAAGACAAGCAACACATCACCTGAAGACCAGGGCTGGCAATTAAAAAACCCACCCAAAAAAACTCACTTGTTGGTGGTCTTTTTTGGGTTTTTTAAAATACAATAGATCTCACATGTAATAAACAAGTCAGGGCCAGTAATATATATCTATTATGTATGTGAAAGTCATTAAACACAAAATTGACACTACGCTTTCAGACGGTAGAGCAAAATTGACACTATTACCCACTTCAAAGGTCCACAAAAGAATGGGGCTTTTATTAGAAGTGGCCCGTTTTTACCAATCACCACTCAGCAAGGAGGTGTTTGTGATTCCTGATTGGAAGAAAAAAAGCTGTGGCTTATAGAAGTCTGGTTCTTTCATAGACATGTAAAGTGGGTATATGTGCATCATGTCATAAGTGCTCCTGCATGTGCTAAATGCATATAAAAATAAATTTACATCAAAATTATATTAATGTAACATTAGCATTTTTAATTTTTATAAATCTGAAAAAAAACCAAAAAAAACAAAAAACCCCAGGTGGGTTGGGTTTTTTTAAAAAAACCCAGGTTTTTTCCGGCCCTGCTGAAGACAGCGAAAATTAAGACGTATAAGCATAGTATTAAAAGACCCAAAGAAACTAATACTATAACCAATGGCATGCTTATACGTTATCGTCGTGATACTACATAGGTCGAATTTTTTTAGATAGTTTTTGAATATAGGTAATGAAGGCACTGTGACAACATACTCAAATAAGCTATTCCATAAAGATACAACACGATGTGAGAAAAAATTTGTTACATTTTTATGTTTGGGTTTACCAATAGATTGTAAAGTCAGCCAATGACGTCGAAGTTTATATGGACTACTGCAATACTTGAAAAAATTTTCAAAATTTATTTCAATTAGACTGTAACAGATTTTGTACGTTAATATGAAATCATACTCAAGTCTGCGATACTGCAAAGATATATTTAGTTTGTGTAAACGATCAGAATAACTCGTAAAAAGAATATTACATCGCATGCAAATGGTTTTGGTACAACGTTTTTAAAAGATTCAATGGCATGCTGCAAGTAAGGTGACCAAACTGGGGTATTGTATTCTAATAAGGGCTGAACATATGTAACATAAGCTTTCAATATCGTCCAAACATTTTTAGAAGAGAAGGAGTGTAATATTTGACGAGCAGTAGCAGAAGCTTTCGAACGAACATAAGATATATGTTTACTCCACTTCATATCATTAAATACGTAAACACCAAGATGTTTAACATAATTACTTGAGCATATTTCAGTATCCTCAATCGTGTATGTATGGTTATCAGAGGAGTTTTGATTTAGAAGCAGGTGCTCAAACTTAGTGGTAGCACGCCTAAGCTGCCGTACATTCATCCATGTATGAACTTTATGAATAGCATTTTGTAAAGCAAAATCATCACAACTTATAAGTTTAGCATCATCCGCAAAGAGAAACATAGCGCAGTTACTGTGATTTTCTGTGGCGTTTGTAGCCTGTATAAAATATAAGTAACAAATAGTAAAGGACCAATAACACTTTCTTGCGGCACACCACTTGACACAGGTTTAAAACAAGAAAATTAGACTAAAAAATCAGTTGTTAATTTTGTCCAAATCTACCTGGTCCTGATGATTTCATAGACTTGCTATTGCAATTTTTGTTTCGTTCAAAATGAAAGAAAAAATTGGATGAAGTCCCGGGTGATTGTATAATTTCCGTCTATTGACCAGGCTATGCCTGTTGGTTGATAGCATTTGGGAGTAGGTTAAAAATAAAGGAAGGTTATTTTGATTTTTGCCCTATACAGATTACAGGATTGTTCTAAGTAGTAGCACTCATTATTGCCAATGAAAGAATTATTTAATTAATGGCTATACCTTGTAACAATCAGTGCCATGAGTCAGACAAAATTTAGCAACATGGTGACGATGCTTACTGTTTTGAATGCTTTATTTCCACTGTGCTGCAATGCTATTGGTCCTAGATAGGTACATGAGCTTGGATGCAGATGCTTATTAAATATCGTTTCAAAAATCAAAAAAATTAAAAAAATCAGGGAAGGCAAACTATGGCTAACTGAGGATAGCCATGTTCAACTTTTGTAAAGAGTTTTAGAATGAAACAAGCTATGGGTGTTTGGGAGATGTATAGTATTCAGCTTCTGTTAACCCCAAAGATAATTTTGAGATTATTGTTCTGCTGTTATGCTCGTTTCCAAATCATTTTACGACAGCTTTTTATTCTACAATATATTATGATACACATTTTTTTTTACTAAATCTGTGATTTGTGTTTCAGCGTCTTCAGGTGAAGTGACAATTAGCGAGGTAAATTTTGTTTATGGATGGTGTTCATAGCTATATGAGTTATCAGCTATTTGAGCATTTGAATATGATAACTGAAATTGACACTTCGGGGAGCTTATTTCAAAAAATATTTAAGCTCTTTGGTTTATATCATCACATCAACTTAGAATTATAGCGTATTATGTTCTTGCTTTTGCAGCCATAAGAAACTGCGTTTACTGCAAAATTTGCAAACTCTACAAGGTGTCTTGCCCTTATAGTTGATATATGCTATGCATTATTATTCCGATATTCATAATTCTGTATTCAGTTGGGGGTATTTTGACAGCTTGATGAATCTTCCAAAGAATTGGTATCCTCCGATCAAGAAGACAACAAATTTTATGCCTCAGAAAAGAAATCAATGTCACTGCCAAATGTTCCTTTGGAAGGAGATGCAAATCATAAAAGTTAGACTTTTTGTAATAAATTCAATGATCTATTAATATTGAGCAGAAATTTTGATGTTTTGGATGAAAAGAATTTCTGTGGTCTAAAGCGCAATGAAATTGCTCTATTTTTGTATTGTTATAATTATATAAAGATAGTGTAAAATGTTTTACGGTATCTTTTGGTCAAAACGTTTGCGGTTCTGTGGAATGATTTCGTGGATTCTTTCTTGTTATGGTTTTAGCGATGATGAATGCATCCTGATCCAAATATTTAGAAACGCTTGCTTGGAGACAAGGTGTTGGAACTTTTATGGGAATGACTTTTTCTAAGTGTAGATCTGTATTTTTCTATAAATTGCGGTATCTGAAAACCGTTCCATTTGCTAAGATTTTTTAACTTTGAATTTGATCGTAATGCTACATCATGTTATTGATTGAAGGATCAAACTTTTCTATCCAGTCCCTTGTCATAATAACCTTTCTCCTGTATCATCTTTAATTCTTGCAAAAATTTGTAAGATGTAAACTTTTTAATTTGGGATCGTTTTTTAATGTTTTGTTTATGTGAGCCTAAACATGTTCTCCGGCTTACCAACAAATGTTTTTCGGAAGTCGCTCCTCTTACTAAAGTGTGCATAGCCCAAGGTCTTACGACGTCCAAGTGGCAGTGAATAAAACTAGATAAAACGGTTTATATTGCAAAAATAATAAATTGCAAAATAAACACAAAGGTGGTATGATAAAAGGCAGCGGTTTTCCCCTTATTTTCATCTATTCTTTTTGCGTATAAGTCAATGTTTGGTAAAAGTGAAGGGTAACTGTCTATCCAAAAGCTTTTCTGAGTTGCTAGATCACCAAACCGTATCCTAATGACGTTAGATTTTGTTGTACAGTATAAATCTTTATGAAATTGGCCTGATGACAATGAGATCTAGCATTTGCACAAAAAGATGTAGCACCTGCTTGCCTACTAACTATCGATACTATTCATACTCATAGATTTGCAAGTGATTTTGGCTTGTCATTATCCGTAATTTGTTTCAATGACCATTTGTATGGATCTTGTATCTATGAAAAAAATTTGATTGCTTTAGGAAGTATTTAATTATATTACAAGTGAGGGATCGTTAATTTATGTCATACCTGTGAATGCCACATTATCAATTATAATGAATAATTCTTTGTATCGGCCATAGTGATGTAATCGGGAGTAATGCGCAATGACTGTGAAGGTCACAGCATAGGTCAGCTCTCAGCATGTTATTGTCAATTTTTTTCATCTCTTTTCAAGTCTTACTGCACCGCTGTAGTAGCGTATCATACAATTTACGAGGTTGTTATACATGGTTTTATTTTTCTCATGATCGAATCTACATTTGCATGTACGCACGTTATCAGCATGTTTTCTCACCAACGTCACGCTGGTTAGTTTCATTTCTTGTTAAAAAAGCTTCACTTTATTAATATTTTATGGCAATTACATATGCAGTGTGTAGCTTGCTTTTCAATTTTAGAAGCGAAAGAGTTATGCAGAAAAATAGTATTTGCTGAATTGGAAGCTGCAACTAGTGTTATTTTGTCAGCTGCCATTGCCTACGAAAAGAAGTTATCTTCAGTTGTGGAGGAAGACTGCGATGATTCCTTGTTGAGAAAACGCTTCTTGTCGGCAACAACTTCAAGGACAATGTGGAAACAAGAATTACCAAAGCAAAAAGTAACAAGAAGACATTCAAGTCCTGCATGGGTATGTATGCTGGCACATTTTTTTATTTGATGAAATAGTTCCAAGTTGCAGCTTTTACCCCTGCGTATATGTTTTTAGACTTTGTGCTTGCATAGGTTGTGTTTGCAACCAGGTAGTTGTGTGTATTTGAAAAAAAAATAGACCCTTGAGCTGTTAAACAGAATCAAATTGAGGGGCGTTTCTAGAAAAAAAAAGTAACAAAGTTATGGACTTTTCCAGTCAAACGTGAAAAGAAATATCAAGAGTCGAGTTTATCTTTGCTGCTAACTCAATGATTTGGAGCGTAGCTGTTACTGATCACTAGGTTTCAACTCAACTCTCACCCAAGCAAGTTGCTGTGCGCGACTATTCGGCGTAACCGATTCGACGTGACCAACTCGTCGTTGGAACGACTCGACGTTGGGACCCTAACCCTAATATCACCATGATTTAACCCTAATATCACCTCAACCTAACCCAAATCGTCTCACGTCGAATCGGTCACGCCGAATAGTCCTGCTCCGAGCAAGTTGTGAGTGGGCTAAAAGGATTCACGGTGGTTGTTTTATTGTGGATATTCGACAAGCTGCTAATTAGTTACACTCTGCACTTACCCCCTTCTGTCTCGGTGACTTTGTTGATCTATCAAGAGACGATTTTTAGTTCAGTCGCTCCAGTTTTGGAATTGTACGGAACTGCTGGTTTATGGCTTACAGGTCTTGTTACGAAAGTTTGGTGGTGGTGGTGCTGGATTTTTATATTGCGCTCTATACGATCTGCTATACTAAGCGGCAAATAATGTCAAATATTATTTGAGATGTAGCAAAGCTCTGACAAGCACCAAACACTTTATATCGACTGCATCACGTATTAAACCATGCCGCTACTGAGATGTTGTTGCAATACAGATACAATTCAGCAGGCAGTAAACCTTTGAAGCGCCGTGTATGATCTTAGAGGTCATATCGTGACCACAAAGTGGTCTTGGCGGAATAACATACTTCAATTCGAGATAATACATCTCGTTACATGTCTGCCTTACACTCAAACTTTTCTGATTTTATTATATTAAGTCAACAGCTCTTTTCCTAGCTAATATGTCTATTGGCATTTTTATAATTGCTACTTTAAGAATTTTAACTACGTGTAATTCCACAGTAGATGCGAATTTAAGCAGATGATTGTTACGTGTAATGTAGATACGATTTCAATAATTTATAAACCGTTTGAACAGTATATAATGGGAATTTAATACAGCCAAATGTAGAAAAAAATCTTCATTTTATATGTTATACTCGCGGTATTACGTTGAAGCGGGAAGCACACCCAAATGTATCGAATTGCTATTGTGTTGTTTTGCAATAAACAGTATGGTAATCATACTACTTACGCTAAATTTTTATGCAATAAATATACTCTTAGTTTTGACTTGGTTGTTTTTTAAATGCCGAAGATAGCCGACGTAGTATCTACTTCACGTTGCTTCCTAAAATCCTAACATCTATCATCCTACCAGACCCCATTTTAGTTGAGCGTTGAAGAGCTGAATTACCCTCGATAAAACAAGTGATTACGAGTGTATTTTTCACTTTCAGAGTGACGGTTTATCGCCTTATGGGAAGATGGAGACTTACACTAAGCTAGAATTACTGGGCGAAGGATCGTATGCCATGGTCTACAAAGGCAAAAGCAAGTAAGTGCCGTACAAGATGCTTGCAAGTTCCAACTTGTTTTTGATAAATAGCAGGCTTATAACCGATCATTGCACCTAGCAAATAAACATTGTCACTTCTTTTTTCGCTCTGGTGAGTGCAAAATCAAGATTATGACGTCATTTACCTTTTAACCTTACTGACTTAACACTTGAAAAACCGACAAAACGTGAGATGTTAATTTCATGTTCAATAATTAATTGTTGTGTTTGAATTTTGAACTTAAAACTTACCTCGAGACTTGCTATTTTAGCCATGCAGTGCGTATTTTTACGGATTATTGCTGTTTCGATTCGGCAGGCACACGGGTCAACTTGTTGCCCTTAAAGAAATAGCGTTGAATGCCGACGAAGGCACACCATTTACGGCGATTCGAGAAGCATCGTTGTTGAAGACACTTCGACATGCCAATGTTGTGACGTTGCATGACATAATCCACACAGCGACATGCTTGACATTTGTTTTCGAATATATGGTGAGTCCATGTTATGCTACCTAGTTTGGCTGCAAGAATGACATGGGGCTGTCTTTTTACTCTGTTGAACCTAATTTGGTCAAAAAGAAAAATAGTTATTGCATTCAAGGTCAGCTTGGTGAACTCAAGCTTTCCTCTAGCTAGTAAAGCTCACAGTAGCCAGATAGACGTTTGTAAACGTGTTATTTAACTTCCTATAAACGAACTTGTTATCCTTTTACGAGCTTCTAGTCTCAGGCTCCTAGGCAGGAGCGTATTTAGGGAGGGGGGCATTGTCCCATGCCTCTCCTTTTGACTCTGCTTTTTAGTAAAAATAACAATGATAATGGTGCCAAGTGACTGAAATATGCCAAACTGTTTTGATGGTTTCTGTATGTTATGGCCAGGGGCGGATCTAGGGGGTAGGATGAGGAGTATGCATCCTCCCACCGTTGTTTTTTGATGTTTTTGATGCATACAATTTTCTGTAGTTTCGAACCTCTTCGATAGCGATAAGCCTTACGCCAGCACGCATAATCAAAAATCTGCGAACAAATGCATCATATTTTGTTCGAATTTAGTTGCATATTTATCCTCCTTTCACGAGAAAGCGATCAATGCGCTGTACTTGCACGAGCTTGCTTAGGATAATAATGTGGCGAAGTACTTAAAATTAGGGTCAAAAATTTATACAAAATTTGCCTTAAGACGATTCAGAAAGCACTAAAATAGCCATTTCCAGCATCTAAATTTTCAAAATTTTTCGAGGGAGGCATGCCTCCGGACTCCTTTAGAGCTTTTCTTCTTTCTCAATCAGCTTCAAATTTGTTCTGCCTAAAAAAAAATGCGCTTAAAAAAATGTGGAAATTATGGCACCCCCCCTTTTTAAATTTTTCGCTACGCCACTGCTCCTAGGATAAGCTTGCTACTGTAATTCCAATTTGATATTTTGTTGTTTCGCTGTTATTTGCCCAGAAGTTTCCAAGTTGGATAAAATATAACTGTGACATCATAATAAAGCTCTGAGAGCTTTGTACGCGAAGGTACCATGAAATTTAACAGTTTTTGCGATTTTGTTCACTTTTGTCACAAAGTTGCAAAAGTTAGTGCGTTGGTTTAATGGTAACAATGAAGAAAAGAAACGAATAACAAGTGACGCCGTAAGCCATCGTTGAAGTGCAATAGGGTGTACTGTAATTATAATTTTTTTATATGAGGGGCTGAAAATTTTTATGGGGGGGCTGAAAAAACATAGGGGGGATTTCAACCTACCTCAGCCCCCACCTTCCAATGCCCTTGGCTTAAGTCGTTTTTGGTACCTAGTTATAGCCATTTACAATAGTCTTGAAGTAGTTCACTTCGTAAATTTGTAAGATGCGAGAATTTCGAAGATGAATTTACGGAACGGAAGCAAGATGCTGGCTCAAGTGATTTTTTTTACAAATTGGTTATATAACAATGATTCTAAAAAAGTATAGAAACTGTAAGCAGTGTCGGTATCGAGACGAAGTTTCGGTTGCGAACTATTTGAACGGTGTGTTATAGGCGTGCTTTTTTCAGTAGAGGTTGATGGCTGTTTATAGAGCTCCGACCTTTCTACGTGTCCTTGCGTTATTATTTTTGTGGTTTGCATTGTGCGGTATTTCATGTTGTTTATCAAAGCATCGTTAACTTGCATTGTTCGAAATTGCGTAATGTCTTCTGCACATTTACCGCTGTTTTGTGGCAAATAAACAAAAGACCACATTTGTTAATCTCAGTTCATTATTATGAAGAATAATTTTGGCAGTGGTGAGGAATGAGCGTACGATAATCGTTTTGGATCGTCTCTTTTTGACTTTCTTTTTAGGCGCAACTCATTTTGACAGGCGCTCTGATCATGTGCCTCTCCTTTGGTAGTCAACCTTTTCGGGCCCTGGATACCCAGTTCATTTTAATTTGAACATCTTCAGGTTAATATGTCGCGCGTAGTTTAGTCTAGTCTGGAATATATAGTGTGGAATGGAGGTAATATGTTGCGCGGAATGAACTACGCCTAACATACTATATCTTGCCGGTTTGTCTTGGAGCAACAATATAGACCTACTTGTAGACCTGATGGCAGTCACTATGCTTCTACAATGGCGGTGAAGGTGGATTGAATGCTAATGTTTGTATGATCCCACTGGTCATTGCTAACCGGGTATCTATTGGAACATCAGCTAACACTGACTACACCAATGTTTAAAGTTACCAATACTCAACGCATGCTATGCGGCTATGTGACAACGATCATAATGCTACATAAGTAAGTAAATGTAGCAGGTTTTCGAATGGTCGGTAAACAGTAAAATAAAACAAATAAGGTGCGGTGAAAAAAAAGTACCGCGTCGCATTGCCGCCTATCGCGTATCGATAAACGTAGCTTAGCCCAAAGATTGTGCCTGCTATCGCATAACACAGAATAAACCATTGAAAATTTTCATGATGATCGTACAACTTTCTTATTCTGGGCCTAGCTGATTAAAAGGTACTTGTGATTATTTTTTGTGGATTGTCGTGTTCGACCAGCGAAATTGGGCTTCAAGTAGCTAAGTAAGAAGCTAATGTTCTAGAAGTGTGTAAATAATTCAGCCCGTAAGTTGTTTAGATTTGAGCATTAACCTTTTCGTTTTAGATTTCTGCTTTGTTAGAAAGCACTTTTTACAATTGCTGCATTATGTGCAGATAATGGTTTACACTGAAGTGAGTTCATCTGTTAAAATCTTTCTGATTATCAAATAGGTTTGAATACCGGTGCTTTTCATGTCAATTTGCAAGATGTTATCTTTGGTTCTGCGAAAGTTCACCCCAAAATGTGATGTAATGAGTTTGAAATGTTCAACAAACATTTTTCTTGACTATTTTTAAAGTGCTGTTGTAGTAGTTGACGGTTTGTGGAATCTAACTTTTTTACGCTCCTGCTGAAATTGCTTGTAAAATCCTTGTTACTGAGATTGATTTTAAAAAAATTGCTAACATTGATTTTAAAAAATACAAAACTTTGATCGACAATTAATGTAACTTAATTTCGGTAGAGTGGTGCTTTTTGCAAACCACAATGCACTTAGTAGTAAGAACACCACTGGTTTTAACATTGATTAGGGTACAGATATATGTAACTAAGCTAATCATACGTTTTCGGCGAGTCTTTAATGTACGTAACGCTGTACATTTTTCCGAGTCTGGTCTAAACGAAAGACTATGCACATCTTCCCTTCATACTTTCTCCAAAAAAGCTGATGAATTTGCATCTGGGTAAGCACAATGCAGTCAGCGGCTACAGCGTTTGTAGAGTCACGAAGTTGAGTTTTGAGTATAGTGAAAAAGTAGCATTTTGCCAATTACTGTAATTGTAATTTGGTTAATTTAATTATAGTTGAATCTGGTACTAAGATATTTGTTGTTTCTATTAGAAATGAGCATTCTGTTTTATCATTAAAATTTATTTAAACGAAGTACAACCTCAAGTTACCGTCTTCGCTCATAATTATATCGATATAATTAAACTAACAAATCGGGACTAGCAGCTTTGTATAGAAGGGAGAATGAATGTTTGTGATATCAAGCAGGTATATATTCGATGCAAATGCATCTACTAATCAGTGTTGTTATCAGTGGTGTTATTTGCCCAGAAGAAGAACAACTAGTTATCATTTGTCACGAACGCACTAACTTCCCCTGTGGTTTAAGCTTTAATGAGAAAATGCTAAGTACCTCCCAACAACAGCGTAATTAAAAACAAAAACGCTTCGTCCAAGAGAGTTTAGTTTAAGCATTTAGGTTGTCGCGACATAGAAACCCGTTTGCACTTACAGCGTTTACTTTCATGCCATGGCTATTATAACTATGCTAATTATTGCTGTAGTTGCTATTTTGATGTCTCTTAGCCAAAAATCGCCACAAGCCATCGCTGTCGAGTCTTTATGGTATGAACAATTAACGATTAGAAATTGCTGTAATTATCATTACAAAAGTAAGCTTACAAGGCGGGTTTTGTTAAAATTGCTTTTTGAAAAATTGAAAGCAATTGTAGGATATTAGAAATAACGAAAGCCTATTATGATTTGCAAATTGTTAATGTCAGTTTCTTTTGGATTAGGGTTTGGTCAAATGTTGTTGGCTCCACCGCAAGCATGGTGTGGTGTTCAGTACGTCTGTAATTAAAAATATTAAGCAGCAAAAATGGCTGCAGTGTTAGTTAGATGTGGAAATTGCGGTTGCGGTAATTTTCAACACAAACACTCTGATTTAGAGTGTTGTATGCAATGTGGGTTTCTGAACCAATTTCGTTCTCAATTCATGTTTGGTTTCATTTTTGTTTCAATGACGTAAAACTTTTTCAATTGTTACCTGTCCATATGACATCACTGACGATCATCACTTTTTCAATTTTTTCATATCTTTAATCTTGTGTCGCAGTTCCGCAGATATCAATTACGTACGTGACATCTAGTATTTTCGAAATTATTAAATTCATATTTTTGATGATGATTATTGGTATTTGCTTTCCTATTCATGAAGTGTATATTTTGATCATTTCAAGTGCTAAACAAACACCCTTTGCAATTTTCAGTGTGCAAACTCTACACATCCTCTTGTATTTTTGCAGAATAAGCCTTGCAGCTCATGTTAGAAGTTATGCTGTGTCAATAATACTTCGTAAATTTTGCCAGTTCATGCACTTTCAGCTTATCTCATGAGAGAATAATTATGCCATTTCTGAAAACTCAATTTGGCAAGTGGCACATCTTCATTTTTACGTAGGCCATGCAAAAAAATAGACTGAACAGATTAATCTACTTTGTTAAAGTAGTTGATTTGAGTCTAGAATCCGAAGCGGGAATTCTTTATTGCAATCAACATGAAAACATTTATTACGACTACTAGTTTACAACCATTTTATTGCAGTGCAACTCATTTATACCTTCAACATGCTTTGCGGTCGTCCTAGACCTCTGTTTAATGGCAGTAAACCCTTTAAAAACAAAATGTATGACCAAGCTATGCAACTAAGCATATTGGCATAATATAAACCAAATCCAACTGTACTGCTCAAAGTGAAATTACGGGTGCGAATAGTTAAAGTTCAAATCCTTCGGATTCTATATTCTTATAGCCCACCCCTTGTCATGCCAGATTTTGGGTGCATTCATTTACTTTTGCGGCAACTACTGGCCTGGTAATTTGGTGATGTGATTTAAGCTTGCCAGTTCGTTTGTCGAAGTTAACCGTAAATTTTTTGAAATGTTTTTACAAAAGGTCCTCATTTTTTATTGATGTGCAACTTGATATTTCCATTTTAAGATCTAAGGCCTTTTATTTCCGCTGGTGGTTTAACAAATTTTCAAATGTCATTAAAATATCTGGAAATTATTTCTTTATTTTGTAAGGGCCATGTTAATTCAAATGACTACCGTTTAGTGGCACTGAATAGAAAATTTACAGCGTCATAGTTTTCCTTGAAAAATTGGTTTCGTTGCGCTGAATGATAAAATTTATTATCCAAGAGTTTAGATATCGTTAAAAGTTGGCCAGATATTGGCCAAGCAACCAGTTTGTGCTGGCTTACTTTGGCCAGTTAATGCATTTCTGTAAAAATCTTTGTTTCAGTACTTTTATTCATCATTCTGGACCTTCTGTACGGATAGCATAGAGCAGGGGTACACAACGCAGGGCACGCGTGCCAAATGTGGCACGCCATAAGCTCAAACGTATCACGCGGAGAGTTTGTAAAAAGTAATTCTGGTATCTATAGTCAATGTTAATAACTCTGGCTTAAGTCAATATGAACTTAAATCAGCATATTTATTCACATGTTTCTGGGTTTTAGTCTGTTTCATTTACTACCTATTAATTATGTGTTGAAATTTTGAAGTTCCACGTTACTGATTAAGTTTTACTGAAGTTCGTTTATAATTTTAATTATCATTCAAAAGTGGTGTGGCACGCGACAGGATGATTTTGAAAACTTTGACGCGTATCCTCAATCTTCATTTGAGTTGTGCACCTCTGGCATAGAGTTTTTGTTTTTGAACAGGTTTTCCACTTACGTATCAAAAGTCGCTGCTACGCTAGCATTATTTAGATTCAAGGGCGTGAAAATTAAATTATCTCACTTTAACAGTTTGCAGCTGCCTGTCAGAAATTTGATCTTGAGTCTTACGTTTTCTGCTTCTTCGTGTTTCGGTTGTTTAAATTTTTGTTCCTGTCTTCTTCACTTTAAGAATACTTTCATCAGACTTCTTTAAATGTATTTCAATACTTGCAAAGTTTCTACAATACTGACGTTGATATTAGTGGTACCAAAAACTCATTGGTAGTTACTGTTTTTCAGGTATGATTTTATGTAAAGGTGATGTAATTAGCAGAAGTTTATGATTTTATTTTAAGTCCTAGCGAACTTGGTGTATCACGTGCTTGCTTGTATGTCGTCGTTGCTAAACATAAAAAAATTTTCCGAGCTCCTTATAGTTGTCATTATGACTGTAGATTCCAGACAGCATAAGCTGAAAACAATGTTTGAATTTTGAATTTGTTTTAAAGCAGTGTTTCTTAACTTTTGGGGGGCTCTTAACCCCTGAAGCAACTAAGCAAAACTGTTACGGATTCCTAAGAAAGGTCAATCCTAAATAGTCGTCAAGTTGGTGGTCGTACGGTATTTGTATTTGGTTTTACGGATCCCTTATTGTTAGTGCGTGGACCTCGTTGAGAACCTCTGTTGTAAAGCATGAACTGCAAATTGAGCAGTGTGGTGAAGAAGAGAGAGCTTGTGCTTTTTCCACCACCAACTGATAACAATATGCATTAGTGATCACAAACAGTCACTTCTTCACCTTATTACACAAGAAATTTATGTAAAACTAAGGAAAAGTTTATACTCCCTTGTGTAAGTTAAAATTAACGAAGAACTGGATCCTATCTTGGCGCAGGTCATCTCCGCTCAAAGTTCATCGTGATATATATTGATTAATCTCGATTCTCGATGGTAGGTAATGCGCATGTTTACCTTATTTGATTGCTACATTATTAATTTAAATCGATTTATCATTCAAGCGTAACCTAACCATCGGTATTTACGCTCGAACAAGTACCGGTACTTCCTCTCATGTTATAAATACAAGAACAATTTCTGAAAAAATTCGATTCTGACATAATATTATCACTACAATGCAAATATCGACATAAGACGATGTAAATGTTAAAAATCTTATGTGAACTATTCAAATGCATCAGCTGTCAACAGAAAAAGAGCTTATTGTATTTTTAAAAGTCATTTCGGTCGATAAGTGTATGATGTAGTGCGCTTATTAATTTTCTGGTCGCCTGATAGATTGTTACTGTATAGATTTTATCGCTAAGCTCGTAATGGCAAAGCACATTGAAACGTAGAAACAAACTTTTCTACTTTTTATGAGAAATTGGTCTACTTTCCTTTTCTAAATTGGATGTTTTGTTTCTCATGACCTGCTTTTTTTTTATAAGTTGCGTCTTTCTGATTTTAGGTTAAACGTGAAAAAGTCAAGTGGGTTTAAAATTTTAAGGTAGAAAATGTTTTCAAGCCTAGTGCGTCCTCCTCCCAGGGAGACCACCGAGTAGGAAGCGTTGTCATTGCCTCGAACTTGCTTTGGTCCAACACCAAGTGTACTAGTAAAGATTTGAATTCACCGAGTTAAAGTTTAAAGGAAGAAACTTGAAATTTTGGGTAGGCCAATCTATTTTGTTGAACACGGTGTTTTGAATATAGTGGGCCTTGAAAAACAGTATTTTGCTGTTTCATAAAATTTGATTTACATCGATTTTGTGTCATTCTTCAGTGCTTCACTTGTTATTATAAACTCTTGTCACAGTCTCTCAGCCTAGTTCTTCGTTGCGTCCGTCAGATTATAGCCGTTTCGCAAGCGTTGGTCGTTTTGTCGGTCCTTGTTTAGACGAAGTAAACATTTAGAAAATCAGAGAATTTACTTTGCTCTCCGCTCTATTGTGAGCGAAAACCTTCGAGACTTTTGTACTATCCCTTGGAGGTAGATCAAATTTTTTTAATAAGGACGTTGAAAATTTGATTATGGAAAGCCCTGGAAAATAGAATGTGTCGAAAGAGCATTACATCGTTGATTCAAAAGAAAAACTTTGAACATTTTACTGTAGTTATTATGCAAATTTTGATAAAGATATGTAATATGCTTGATATACATTTTGCTCAGTTCGCCTTACGACCACTGCTTAGACCTTATTGGGTCTCATCGGAGTAGCTCAGAGTCGTATACGTTCACACTACACGATCTCATATTTTACTATTTTCGATAACTGTAACAAAAGCTTAATAGATCGCTTAATTTGGTTGATTTTTATATTTGTTTGAGATAGCTTTTTTGAACACTCTTGTATATCCGCTTAGCAAGGTATTATTTTCGTTTAGGTGACAGATTTAAGTGCATATATGGAATGGTTTGGTTCGGTTGGGATCAATCCTCGCAATGCATTGTTGTTCACCTATCAGTTACTGAGAGGCTTGCATTATTGCCATCAAAGAAGAATTCTTCACCGCGATATTAAACCTCAAAATCTTCTTTTAAGTGAAACTGGAGAGCTGAAACTAGCAGATTTTGGTAAGAAAGGAACCGGTGTGTAGTTGCGTTTTAGGTCATTTAGCTTGATTTTTAGAACTAGATGCAGATGTTTCGTAAAAAAGATTAGCATTATGAAGTAACCTACTGTGCTTGATTTCTTCATTTTTAACCTCTTGTTTCGAGAAAGCGACGGAGGCGCTATGCATAGGACGAATCCAGACTCGCTTTGGAGTTGCCCTTGTTTCCGAGTTTTCCGCTGGAGTTTTTGCTTCTGACTTCTTCCATTTGCTGCTTGTTAGATTCCACCAAGCAGAGATAATTGCCGTGAAGCATCTTATCCAAGGACGCAACAACGAAGTTTGGGTGAGAGTTAAACCATCAACCTCGCGATCATGGCTGTAGTAAAAACGACGCTCCAAGCAACTCGGTCACGCTGCCGACAGAATAATGTTCTAATAGTATCGTCTGTTCAATATTCCGTTTATGTTTGTAAAGATTAGTTTTACAGTTTACTTGATGCATAGACAGAAAAATGTTTATGGGACATAACTTTTTGCGGTCAAGATGTGCAGCAACATTGCTGCTGTTAATCAACGGATATTCTAAAAGCAAAGAATACAGCATTGTCTGCTAGTGCTTTTGTATCATGCAAGAATGTAAAAAAACTTCCCTGCTTAGCCTTAGAGGTGGAATTTTGCTTATTAGCTTACTCAAGGCTTTGTTAAGAAATGTGTGAGGTGCCGAAAATGGAACTGCTAGAGACTAGAAATAAAAACAAAAAAAAACATTTTTCTTCATTATTTTTCTGCTTTCAGAGACCAGAATTTCGTTTTTAGTGACTCAAATTTTGACCCCAAAAAGCTCCCTAAAAAAGCTTGACCCATTTCTACTAAGACAAAACTATCCTGTAGTTTAGGTGTCGAATCTCATAGATAAAGAGTTTTTTAAACTTTTCATTAGATCTTAATTTTGTTTTGAATTGTTGTGTCACTGAAATGTTTTAGGTCTTGCCAGAGCTAAATCAATTCCAACTAACACCTATTCAAACGAAGTAGTGACGTTGTGGTACAGACCCCCGGATGTGCTCTTGGGATCACGTGACTACAACACCTCGCTTGACATGTGGTAAGCGCCATAGCGATTAGAATGCGTTTGTTAGGCTTTGTACCGAGCTTGAGAACTCAAACAGTTTTGTCAGAAGCAATGTACGATTTTTTCATCAGTGAAAGAATTCTATTTACCAGTAAGTTGCATTAGACTGGTTTGACATTAATATTATTTGGGTTAACCCTAACCCGTCATCAAATGCACAGATTCTATGTGAACTCAGGTGTGTAAACACGACGATACCTGGATCGATCAGTAATCTAAGAGTAACTTTTCTCTTAAAATTGGGAGAATGGTTAAAATATGGGGCTCAGTATATCCAGCCACGATATACAAAAAACTCTTGATTTTTATTACAAATTGTGATAATGTAGTGGTTTGAGGAAGAGCATTATCTTGCGTTTTGCTGCACTTCGTTGAATGATATTTGCGTCACGTGGCAGTGTTGCCTACTCGAACGTTTTGGACTTGGTAGTAAAATTTCAAAGTTCGAAATCACACCAAAGCATCATTAGTGTCTATTAGAATAGGCATAGCTCATGCCTGGACGAGTAGACGTGCATACATGAAGCGAAATGTGTAAAACACCATGATTTTCGTCATGAACGTAAACATTTTAAGCAAATACAGGCTAGAAATGCTTTATAGCTGAGTTTTGTAACCAGGGGTTCTTGCGCCCTTTGTGGGGTGATGCTGCATTTCAGAGGGTGTGAAGGGCTTTCCAGTTTTTTCTTTTGTATATACGAGTGCTTTCATTTTCAGTTGATTCATCGTCAATTGTTCCAGCTCTGTTTTATTGCAGTTAATGTAGGGGATGCGGGAATATTTTGAAATATTGTGAGGGTGCGGTACATTAAGAAGATTTAGATCCAATGCTTTTTACCAAGGCGCTTTAAAGCTATGCTTAATTACCTGATCAAATTTGATTGCCGATAGTCAATAGTTTAATTATTCTCAATGTCTTTATGTTACTTAACTATCTATTTATTTATCTAAAACAGACGATGTACACAAAAAGCAGAGCGGTTGGTTGGTACTAAGCATGAATCCAGGGCGTTTCCTTGAACATGGCAGCGTAATTTCAGCAGCAGTAGTTTGTTTATATTGCAATTACATTGCTATGAGCGCATTTATAATTTCAAGTGCAGTTTGATTGCAGCAAGTTGATGAATTCTTTTGAATTTTGCTGCAATTTTAACCTTGGCATTTAAGTTGATTAGCTGTCCATCCTTGTCTGAAGATTGTTTGAGAAACAGTTTCGGACAGTTGTTACTTTTGTCGCCAAATTTTGTGTTTTTTGGCTAAACTACATGAAAAATGTTTGAGTGGTTTAAACTTGGCCTTCTATTCTACATGTTACAGCTGGAATAGCTCTCGAAAGTTTTGTTTGTAGCTTTAGTGAAAATCGTCTCGGGTAACGAAAAATGTTAAGTCAAAGTTGACATAATGATGTCATTCATGCGTGACAGCCGTTCATTCGTGCTGAACTTTACCGATGTTTAGAGCCGGTGGTTAGCAATGCCAGCTATGACGTCATAAAGAATAGTTAAAATTAATCTTGATTACGTCGCTTTCAACCTTGAGGCTGTAACTGCTGCTCTGCACGCAATTGCTGCTAACACGCCATTTTGCCAATTTACATAATCAGTCAACCAGTGATGTAGAGCGCCGTTTTCTTGTTAAAATATTGATCTGGCTTTCAACTGCAATACGTAGAAATACGTTCAAATTAGCTTGCAATTTGCTGTGATCGTACACAGTTAGCATAAACGAAGAAATTATAGATCTGTTGACTTGGTACTGTAATTACTCTGTCTATTTTTGCTTAGACAAAGTCGTAAATTCAGTCTAAAATGTCCTTGCTTATGGCTTAGGAGTTGGAATTCTAGAAGTGATATTATTGGCAAGCCTAAAATTAAGTTTTATGTTATGTACAATTGATATACTTCAAAAAATTATTTTTTTAGGCTAGACTTTGCTTGATTGAGATAAAATCAGGCAAATTCAGATAGCCGCCTCGAGAGCTGTAGACTTGGGTTTGATTCCGAGTCGGACCTAACCAAATTATGACGTTAAAATTGGTATTCACTTCCCTGCTTGACGCTCAGCATTAAAGGGACAGTTTGTAGAACAACCTAGCAAGTTTACTTGTACCAGTGGGAAAGGCACTTTGCAGGATTCCCCATCTTGGTGTGGTAGACAGATGGCTGGCCACTCCTATGGTGCTCGCATAGCGCATTGGTCGCTTTCTCGTGATAGGAGGATGAGTACAAAAAAAGTTCACTGATATGTGGTGATAAATTTTAAAAAATTCTTTTGTCCGGAAATGTGATTCCGGTTTGGTGTGACGTTCCAGCACGTTTGCGACGTCATTATCGTCACGATTAACCATAGCTTGGTTTTAGTTAACAAATTAGTTTTGAATTTAGTGTAAACTACTATTAAGTTACGTAATCATTACGTCAGCCGTTGCAAACAACGACATTTCATTTTTGTCAATTTTTCGAATATTTGATTGTTTTGGCAATGTTTTGCGTATTCACACTGCCTAATTGCGTTAACATTTAATAGTCTTATATTTACTCTTATTAACGTATTCACTATATTTCTGCTTTGATGTGGTGTGCATGTTGTGCGTCGTCATATCGCATGCAATAAACGACGGTTATTTGGTGATACAGCACAGAGTTACAACCTATCTCTCCTGCCCGATTTGATCGCTGTTAAGTCGTAATTTCGCTTTCGTTTGGTTTTTCTGTTTGAGTATATGAAGTATCGCCTGGCGCAATGTGTTTGTATACATCAGTGATTCCCAACCTGGGGGTAAATTACCCCCGCGGGGTAATATGTGATTTTTCGGTGGGTAATGTGACACCACTGTCAAAAATATATGCCTGAAGGCACGTTTTTTGCTCTTCGCCGACGTTTTTACGAAAACGGGACACCTGCAGACGTAGGCCTATAGATCTTTTTTTGCACCTCACTGATTGATATAACTGAGATAAACTTCAGTCGTAGATTGTTTTGGGTAATTGACAATCAGTCACATCAAAAGTGGGTAAGGAAGAAAAAAAGGTTGGGTACCGCTGGTATACATCATAAACATAGTTTGGATTTGTGCCAATTGCACACTTAATCTGGTTGATAAACATTTCATATAATGGCATTCTCTTGAGAATGCTAACGTTAAGTCAAACTTAATCAAGGTTCAAAATTAGACTTTCAATCTAATTCTTACAGTTGTTTTTCGAGTCAATTGTAGTGTTAAAAATAACCGCCTTTTACGAAAATGTTTTAACATAATCCTATAGAATGCTTGCATTTCCTTTTACCACATTAGATATTAGTAGAATCAGTGTAAGCCTGTGCAATATTACACATTATTTATTAAGACACCAGTTGGTAATTTGTACCGGCCGTTAGCTCAGTTGCTAAGCGCACACGCAGGGGAGGATGTGGGGGATGCATCTCCCCCCACCAGCCGTTTTCAACAATGCTTTGGATGAATAAAATTTTTCTATAATTTCACACCTCTTCGCAGCAATATGCCTGATTCGCCTTAAGCACGCGTAATCGAAACTGTGCAAACAAAATGCATCATATTTGGTGAAAATAATTCAGCAAACAAATTTGCCTGAAAATAGTTCAAAAAGCACTAAAATGGCCATTACAGTTTGTAAATTTTTCGGATGTAAATTTTATTACTTAAGTTTTTTAAAATTAACTCTTCCGGAAAAAACTACGCTTGAAAAAGTGACGAAATGATGCCCCCTCCCAGAAAAAAATTCTGAATACGCCCCTGACATGAAACTTTTTCAAAGGGTTTATTTACGCCCGTTTCGGGGTCTAAACGTCTTTGTATCTTGTTAACATTCAACATATTTCAAAATTCCATCCCCCCCACCAAAACTTTCTGGATCCGCTCCTGCACACACGCTATCGGTGGGGGAGGCCTGGGGTTCGATTCCCGAATTGGTTAAATCGGCACAGTGTCGCCACCGCTGCTATGTTCCTTCGGAGCTGTGCAGCCTAGGCGCTAAGCCGCGGAGATGGGTTCGTCACTCGTTACACTCTTCAGCATAATACCGCGAGTATAATGACGATTTGATTTTATTTTGTTAGTAATTTTCAAGGTAGGTGAATTGTTCGTCATCGTCAAGTCGTACTTCATTGCCGGTTCGCGTTTGTTTGGCGTGACCAACTCTACTAGAAAACGAAGCCGTAATCAAATCCTAACCTCAAAATAGTTACTGCAAAACTGCTGAAGGTGGTAGTAGCCGTGTGAGGCTTGGTTGTGCTGCTATTTCGCTTGGTTTTTCCAAAAAAGGTGTATTGAAAACCTCTGTGGGGATAAGTTACGCACGCACTTCGTTGAAACAAAAGGCTTAATTTAGCAATGAAATTGCAACACAAAAGCTTTTGCAGTTAGCTGGATTACAAAAGAAATTATGTGATTAATTGAAACTACTTTCTAATCTTAAAGTGGAACCGCATTTGTGCTGCTAAGTTTTGGTATTCAACGATTTGTTATAGTTGTGCTATATGCTGTTGAGTTACGACTATCAGACTTATCATCATTGTCGAGCGCACATCCGCCCTGCTCTATTGGGATGAAGTCTTGAATAATGTATCTAATCAAGATATATAAGAGCTGTAGTGACGATGCAGAATTTCTAGGTTTAACTCAAAGCTCCGCTTATTCATATCAGAAAACCGTGACTTGCATCATTTATGTATAAACTCTTTGCCAAAGCCGAATTTAGTTGATAAAGCTGCTCCTAGTACAATCAACTGTTAAGTCTGCATCAAGCCAAGTAAGCTCAGCTTAGGTAAACTATCCTTTGGGTTGAACAAAAAAATCTAACTTTTGAACTTAAGTCACGAGTTTGTAATGCTCATTTCCGTCATTTACTTCAAAAGCAAGTAGCTACAGAAGCGAAGGGTTGTTGCAGAAATAAGTTGTATTTAGTTTTGACTGACCCAAATGCAATTTCTCCTCATATGCAGCTAAAAAATTATGTCTCTGGTTGTGTGAAATATTTTGTAATTACTGATGTTTTCTTGAATTATTACCGCTGCGATTTTTTTTAATGCTACAAATAATTTGGTATCGAGTAAAGTGCTTTTAGTATTGATTTAGCAGCTACAAGATTACAGATGATAAATATTGAAAACAGGTCCCTGCTTTGATGAAGTGCACGCTTGAAGGAAATTTGATTTTTTCGGGTTTTGCGCCATCACTGTAGCTTGGCTTTTTACCAATACGCGCAAATTTACTCATTGTTGACAAGTGTTTATTTTGGTTCAAGGAGCGAGATATTAAATAAGTGTTGTCATTTCAAGTAGGTCGATATCAATCTTGCATGATTGTGCTTTATTAGCTTTTTTACTTGAGTGTGATGCCTATTCTTCACAGTTAAATAGAGTTATTGAGTGAAATTACGATCTGTTTTTTCGTTTTTACCTTTCGAAGGTTTTTCGTGCTGCCTATTTTGCTATTTGCAAATCAAACTATATATTCAGAGTAGTGTATGTTTTGGTAACTTTTTTTCAAATTTAAAGACATACTCTTAAGAAAAATAATTATGAAACTCCAGTCAGTAAAAGTCTGCTTGATAATTATTTAAATTTGCTTTTCATGGTCCTTTCTTTTAGTATAAATCTCTTAATATTGGTCGAAGTTTGCTTACATAACTGCACAAAAATTCAACATTTTAAATCAAATAATTTAATTAACTGTGAATAATCTTTATTTTTAGTCCATAAAAATCAATAAAAGTTCATAGTTCTGGCGTTTCGTTCAAGCTCACTTGCATGTAGATCCTTTTCGATTTTATCTTCACGAGCCGTCACTAAATGTTGAAAACAAATTGAAACCTGCAAGAACGGAACAAACATATGCTTATTTTGCCTGGCCGACATGAAGAAACGCGTTTTTTCTTTCTGTATGCAAACACGGTCGGGCCAGAAAGCACCGTAAAACCAAAAGGTTATGCCGTAAGACCAAGGTAGTTGCTGCTTGGTTAAAAAAGTCAAATTGCTTTCCAAATTTTGAAAAATATGCTTTACTTCAGCTACGTTTACTGGATTTAGGTGTTGTTTTATCGGCTTATGTCGTATTTGAATTGCAATCCATTAAAAATGTGCTATTAATCGAGCTTATTGACTGTCTGAAAAACACGTCTTTCAAAACGAATGTGGATAATTACGATGATTGAAAATTACTGGAGTGATGTTTTACAGGGGAGTGGGGTGCATCTTCCTTGAGATGTTAAATGGTCTCCCAGTTTTTCCAGGTCAATCTGATGCTTCAGATCAACTACTTAAAATTTTTCAAGTAAGCAGATCAGTGTCAAATATTCCTCTGCAAGAGTGGCCGGTCCAATGAGCATTTTGGTAGGCTAGTTAACATGTTTTGTGTTAATTGTAAGACAATACTAGTTAGGAAGACGTATGTCCGAAATTTGGTATCGATAAAGTAGTAAGTTAGTAGGCCTAATATTAAGGGTGGAGACCCAAACCTAAACCGAAACCTGAAAACTCGGTTTTAGAGAAAATTTTTAAAACCCAAACTAAAACTGAAACCTGTTAAAACGTATTTTTAAAAACCTAAACTTGAACCAAAACTGTTGAAACGTCAAAAAACCGAAACTGTAACTAAAACTTGTTCAAAATTTTCTAAGGTTTTAGTTGTTAAAAATTTTAATCATTTTTATTAACAGCACCGTTTTTATAATGCTGAGCGTCAAATATAGAAGCTGTGAAAAGTAATTTTTGAGTCTTCAGTTTCACCGGACTCGAAATTAAACCCAAGCCGGCAACTTCTGAAGCAATTGCTCTACTCAGTTGGTCATATGAGCTGCTACTTATCATTGTGATAAAGCAAAAGCGCGGAGAAGTAGAGCACGTAAATCATCTGTATTCAAAGTAAAACAGCTTTCTTGGATTACACTTAACCCAAAACTGAAACCCAGAAACCGAATCCGTGCGTAAGTAAAACTGAAATCTGACATCTGCTTTTCACCACACTGACACCCCAACGCCAAATAGCCAGGTTTCCACCCTTGCCTTGTACCAGTAAAAGAAACTATCTTGAATAACAGCCTATGAAATTTGAGACCTCGAGCCTCCTCAAGTTGTTCTTCTAGTTCTATTCTAAACGGTAGTTGTGCGGTTGTTGACTGAACAGAGCGTGTAATAAATGCAAGGTGGTCGTTTAACTGCTAGATTTTCTAAGCATTTTTCTTTTTGGTGGCTAAGATTAACCGAGCGGTTGCAATTGGCTGTGACAGAAAGTTTTGTCTTGTTAGTTTATTGATTTTGAAGCAAAAACATTTCTTTTTCGTTCAAACGTAGAAATATAATGCAGCTAGCTATTGTAAATAAATTATTAACTTGTAAAACTTGCTTTGCAAGTACTAAAATTGCTGTTTGAAGAGTCATTTGGCTCTTAATGGACTGAATCTGCGTAAGGTGAATTACCGCTTTTGCCAACTAGAATGTGAATTTAGGTTATCCATTCTGGAACTCTCTGCGTTTTAACGATAATTTGGCCCAAAGTAACTCTTGATTTAAATGTTTGAATGGAAACATTTGGCTTTATGCGTGTATGTTTTTTGTTGCAGGTATTGGGCACCCCTACCCCTACAGGATGGAAAAACCTGCCCCATTTGCCTTGCTATCATGACCATTCAAAATGTTTTCAGAAGTCTTATCCTTCGTTATCTTTCCGCGAAATAGCACCTCGAATTGAAAAGATTGAATTTGGAATCGAATTTGCGATAGATTTGTTAAAAGTATGAACTGTTGTCATTTGCAAAACCAGCTAAACGTTGTAGCCGGTTTCAGCAGGTTTAAGGTGTTTCATAAAAGGAAAAAATTATGAAGAAAAAAAGGGTTTTTTTATGTCCCCGTATGTCTATTTTTGATCCCTAAAAGTTTATTTGAAGCTTTCAGCACTTTTTAAAAAAAAAAACTTGACTACTGATATGTATTTTCGTATTCTGATTAGTATGGAGCTGCGTTTTTATCTAGTTGGTCTATTACTTATTCGCAGAGCTGGGGTAGTAATTTCATTGTCATACCTTTTGTTGAGCTGAATAATCAGCTATTGGTGTGCGAACCTAAAACTTCTTCACCGCAAAAAATTTAAGTTGTAATTTGGTCAATTACAGAACAAGCTTTGCAGCTGCTGATTTTCTAACCATTGTTTATATTTTTAGTATGAACCTGACGAACGTTTAAGTGCGTACGAAGCAATGCGCCACCCAGTGTTTCACTACTTGCCCGAAGACATATACGATATCCCGGATCGTAAGTTTTCTATAGTTAGTGCAAAAAATACCCTCTGGTTAGCTCAGTCGTTAAATCAATGTGGGAGGTCTGAGGTTTGAATTCCGGGCTGGTGAAATCGGACACAGTGTCGCCAACGTCTCGCCACCGCTGCGACGTTTTTTCGGAGTTGTGTTGCCCATGCGCTAAGCGGTGGAGATGGGCCCCGCCACTCGTTGTACGCTTCGGCGTACTTGCACGAGTAATGAAGATTTGATTATTGGTGTGATTTAGTAAAAAAAGTTGTAGGTGTCAAAAGCTGGTCAGTCGACTTTTGTCGGAATTGCTGTTCACAATTGAAACTAAAACGTTGCAGATAAGGTATCATGTCTTATAAATGCGTTTGAATGGAGTACCATTTAACAATCTGTCCCCAAAATACGCTCTCTGTTGCTTGTGCCAGTTAGAAACAGCTTTTACAGTTTTTTTTACTGTAGCACTAGTTAAGGGTCAAAAATGTAAACACGTATCAAAAAGCAAAGTCAGTGACTTTTTCTGAAGAAAACAGGAGATTTTTTATATCTTTTTTAATCGATTAGAAGCAAGTTTATAGACTTAGTAAAACAATTTACCGAAAATATAGATTTTGTTTATTTTGTTAAGCAAACATGTTGGAATAGGGAAGTTCTAACATAATAAACAAAAGTCTGCGCTTGCAGCAGGCGTCAAGCGATTTTGCTTTTAGTGTAAACGAGACAAAAAACTGTTTAAATTGTGAAACATGTTTAAAACTTGACCTCTTAATTCAGCTCATGAGATGAAGATATTGTACGTTTAATTAGTTATCTACTGTAGCTCAGCTTCAGGCCTAGAGAGGAAAATGGAATAGAAATAGCAAAACATCAATCGGTTGATTGAAAAGCAATGTTGTGCTTGCGATATAAAACCTCAAGTTCCAGTGTTCCGCAGAACTCTCGGGTTACGCCGGTACAGTCTAGTTCTAGTGGTTCCACAATTTTGTATTTAAATCTGAGAATCTATCTATATGCTAGTCATTACAGAATCTATATTTTTACTATGCACGCTCTATTTTATTGTAAATAAAATGCGTAGTGGTGTGCCGTTAGTCCATTACGCTTTGTCTAAGAATGTATTTTTATTTTAAATAAATCTAAATTTGAATGTTTTAATCTTGTTTTATCAGTCGAAGGGTATTTTTGCATAAGGCAATGAAATTATTGCTCAGGGGTTAAAGTCCGGTTCCCGGGCTGGTCAAATCGAATAGAGTGTTGCTAACGGCTCGCCACTGCTGCGACGTTTCGTCAGTGCTATACTTTTGCCCTGGCGCTAAGCTGCGAAGATGGGCCCGCCACTCGTTTCACGCCTCGCAAATGTGATTAAGATTTGATTTTTTTTTCTGCTGTTTTAGGTACTTCGGTTTTGAGTGTCACTGGTGTGAAGTTGTGCAAAGAAGAGACTAGCGCCTCATCGAGCTGTGTTAGCTTTGATATCGGTTGAATCGTGGATGATTTCAAAGGAACTTAAAGCTTATGCTGCAAGCGATGTAGTCACTAACTCTGCACGTAAAAATGTTACTACAAATGGCTGCATTTTTTCTGGTCATAAGTTATGGTACAAATACCTTTATTGCGAGCAGTATGTATTGCCATTGGGTACAAAAGTTGCGAAAAACAGTTATATATCAGTTCACAAAGTTAGTTCTATATTGCAATACAACACAACCTGTGACAAAACTTCGAGAAAATTTTGTGTTTTGTCGATGATCTGTTCTTGCACGGCTAATATTTCTGTTTCACTCACCACTTTCACTTAATTTTTTTTTTTTTTTGTTGGTTTCTCAGCGCATGAAGCGCATAGCAGGCTTACAATTGGCGAAATTGCTTACAATTTAATTTCATATTGCAACTTTTTAAAAGTGTTCTTGAATTTTTGTCACAGCTTGTACGTTTCGCTGTAGTTTTAATCGTTACGTGCAGTTAATGCCTCACAGTGCTAGCTGAAATGTAGATGTAGTTTGAAAAGATGTCAAATTCACGTTGTGATCTTTTGTGATTGTAATTCATAAGTTCTACATTTTGCGTTTGTTCATTGCTGATAAAATGTGGTTACATGCTTTTCACTAATAATATAATATACTCTATAGTACATCACATTAATAGAAATTATTTGCCAATTTCCAAACTTAGTATTTGGCCATGTGCTTTCTAAACATAAGTATCTTTCGAATTGTTTTGCTGGTACCACATTTATTTATTGAAAATAGGCACGCCTGGCACATTTCTTCATGACTTTTATACTGAAAAAATGGTAGCCAACGCCTAGTTAGTCAATAAACATGTTAGACGTTGCGCAGTATCTTTGCAGTTGACAACAGTTTACACAATATTGCTTACTAGACCCGGTGAAAGTAAGAAAGTGTTGTTTCGGCAGTAAGCGCAAAGAGTTAAATATTTTGATCATACCCTGCACTGCTGATGGCAACAAATTTATTAGTGCCGGAACGTCTGCTTTGATTTACTGATTGAAATTACCCCAAAATTGCATCGTTGCAAGACTTAATGTCTCAAACTTTTTAACGTGAAAAAATTGCAATGCATTTTAAATTTTTTCGTCATAACTGCTCGTTTTTAGTGTTTGCAATCGTTTTCATTGCACGTTTGATTTTTGTTTTGCCACTGTCGCTCCGGTGAGAAATGGTGCCCTTTAGAACGAATAAATCTCATTATTTATAATTGCATTAAATTCCATTGCAAACTGGTTTATAGCATTTAAATTGCGGCCTAACTTCATTATTTCTCTCAGTTCTACTTTTTTTGCGATCGAAATAGTTCTTTTTAGGGTCAAACATAAAGTATATACTTCTGCTTATATTGATTTGTTGAGACTTAAAATGTAAATTGCTTTTTGTATTGATAAGTATCGCATTTAGTGAGGTGTTTATTTTTCTTATGTCTATCTCGTGCTTAGGTTTTAATGTGTTTTGCATCGGTAGACAGTGCATGCGAGTTCTGAACACACAGCTCGTGAATATTAAGCAACAATGACTACTGTTTCGTAGACACTGTTTTTCTTCTTCGATAAATAGTTACATGGAAAAAATATTGTTAATTGTAGTAGTAACTAATCTGCTTATCAAAATGTATTGTTATAACATAAAGTGTTGTGGAAAATAATTTCTTGCTTGAGCCCAAGGATTTTTGTATCGCATAGGTTACTCTACGTAAGGGTAGAGCTTTCTTACTAGTATATTTTTTGGAAGCTCTATGTTGTTTTGTCATCGAGTAACAAAAAGTTTCTCCATTACCAGGCTTTGTTGATGCATCATTACCCAGTCCACATGTCCAATTTTTAAGGGCTCCCTTGGCCTGCGTCCATATGTCCAAAATTGTTATTGCTTCAATTCAAGATTATCTAGGCTTGTGGGAAACCGTCATGATCCTCTCTTCGTTGCGTCGATAAGATCATAATACTTTATTGAGATAACTGTTTCATTTCTTGAGCTTTTAGAACCACTTGTTGTCGTGGACCACGAAAACCGAAAAATTGACCCACAAAAATAATGACTCGCAAGAACCGAGGGCCTAAAAGCTCATGAAAATTGGCATGTGGACAAGGTAAATGTGGTACTGGTACTGTCTATGGACTACTAGGCTACAGTGCTTTAATGCCCAATGCTACGAATGCAGATTTGCGTCGTGTTGCTGATATTTAGTGCCTATTTCAGTAGTTGAAAATGACAGACATGCATGCTAATGTACTGTACAAGCAAAAAGTTTTTACGTTATTTCATCTATAAACACCGCCCAGCTATAAATCTAGAATCTGCTTTATCTAGCCTACAATAAAATCATTAGAAAACCTCATAAATGGAAGGCTACGTTATTTGCAATGAAATGAATTCAAAAAGAAAGTACCGCGAGAAAACAAAGCGTAAAAAATTTGAACATCTTAATGGAGCGGATTTTGGTTCGATATTTTTTGTGGAAGTATTACCCCGTTTACCTTGTGTTAATGTTTGTTTTTGTGCAATATTTTGCTTTGTATTTTAGTTCTTGCTCTAATGTTAGTGTAGCACTAAAATAAAATTATTACAGGGACTCTGCTTGTGTTGATTTAATTATTAATGACTGTGATCTGGGCCAAAAATGTTGAGATTCTTAAATCTCTTTTGATTTTTGCGTGCAATGTAAGAACTGCTTTGCTTGAAGACCAAATTTTAGCCTATATGCATAGCTCAGTTCATGTTTCTCAAGTGCATTCACGCGTATGTGCACGTAAAGATGTTAACACAAATTACAGTAATGGAATGTTTTGATTGTCAACAATAGGACAGGCATGTCAGTTTCGGACAGGGGCTTTGCCAACGAAAAATTTAAAGGCCAAAGCGAGGCCAATCTTTTAAGCTTATTTCACATGGTGGTTTGTCAAAAAAGGGTGCCAGGGCCGGATTTAGACAGTGAGAGACCCTAGGCTATTTGATTACACTGTTTGGAAGGTGGAAGAGCAAAAAAAGGAGGCTATACGTCCTCAGATGTCCTGTTTACACTGAAAATGTCGGCGAAGAGCAAAACAAAGGTCTTTGTTGTTCGTGCCCCTTATTTTCATCGAGGCCGTAAGCTTCAGCCTGCTTAGCCTATAGCCTACGTAAATCCGGCCCAGGTTGTCGTGACCCACTTTACTTCAAGCTGCGTCATGGATTGCAGTGATGTAAATGACTAGGCTAGTTACTTAAGTCAAAAAACATCAAATCTTCATCAAAGTCTGCTCGCGGTATTACGCCGAAGCGTGTAAGGAGTGGCAGCTGGAGAGGCGTGGTCAACTTTGCTTCGAAGAAACGTCGCAGCGGTGGCGAGACGTTTGCGATACGATGTCCGGTTTGCAAAGACACCCACTTGCAGGGAGTCGAACCGTTTAATTTTTCAGGTTCGGTTTGGGTTCAACAGCGGTTTCAAATTTCTGTTCACTTCCGGTTAAGGTTTAGATAAATTGAAACGCTACGGTTTGGGTTCGCTCCAGTAAAAAATTTTTCAAAACTGGTTAATGAGATTCCGGTTCAGATTCGCAGTAAAAAATGGTATAATCCCAACAAAATCTAAAAAATAAAACGTACAAAGCAATTTTTCTTTGCATTGACAGGCCAATATAATGCATAAATACTTGTAGTAAAGCCGGTTTGAAGATAATTAAATTGTTACTACGCTCTGACACCGGCGGCCTATTCAATTCACAGGCAGCGCTTTGTTTAGTCTGTTACGCGCGTGGGCCTACTACGGGACCAGGTAAGACTTCTTCGCCATGCATAGATTTCTTGCGTAAGTGACTATTATTTTGACTTCGAACCAGCTTCGAAGTGACGCCAGTGACTTCGCTGAGCAAGCCGCTTTTTCAATCGGTTCCGGTTCGGTTAAGGTTCGCAAGTACACTCATTATTCGGTTCAGTTCCGGTTCGCTCTTTGCGACTTTAAAAAATACGGTTCGGGTTCGGTTAAGGTTCGACAAAATAGCGCGAAACCTGTTTATAAAATTCCGGTTCGGTTCGACTCTCTGCCAACTTGGTTCTGCAATCCCCGCTGCGCAAAAGCAAAATTTTGAAACAACTATACGAGGTCTGCCGCTAATGGATGACGATATCGGAAGTTGGGTGAACAACGTCATTCCTAGTTCCTACATCAAACTATGCAAGTGCAACAATCTGGTGTGGCAAAAGGGTAGACTCCAGGCCTTTAAAGTTGTCTGCACTTGCTCCATAGTAAATGCTCGGCCAAACGACAACAAGCCTCCCTGCTACGATTACTAATTCCTTGTGTTTTCGGCACGCTTGGGTTTGTTACCTTTCAAAATTTTAAACCGGTATAAAACCTGCCCGTCCCAACGGATCGCATGTTGCCTAAAGTAGGCTTACATATGCTGGTAAACAAAGGTCGTCTTTGTTGACTCCGTGAAATTCAAGTACCTCTGCTCTCCTCTGTAAATTGTTCTTGCGTGTTTATGATTTTCGTTGTAAACAAAGTGCTGTTCCGACTTTCGAGTTAATTCAATAAACCTAAAACCAAAACTGATTCAGCTGTTCTTACGGAATCTTATTGTGTGAAAAAATTCATAAACAATCCTTGATGAAAATGTCGTTGCCTTGATTTAGCCGTCATTTGAATTTGAAAAAATAACAACTAACAATGAAGTAAACGATGGTCTGTGAAAAACTTTGTCAAAACAACGACATTGGCCGTACCATTTGAATCGGCTTTCAAGAACCTTTCAGAAACATCGGAATCTTTTCTTGTAACTCGGTGCGGAACCGTCTTTTCAATTGTATTTATATTCCGCAATTTAATAAAAACAAAGAGATAGCGATTTGAACATACGAAAAAAACTTTCCCATCACCAGTGGCGGCTCGTGACTATTTTAAACAGGTAGGCTACATGATTAGAAAAGCTGGCCAGAATAAATACTCGCTCTGAAACCGTCTGCGTTCCGGTGTTGGACGCAGCGCGCACACATGCCTCATCGACAGTGTATTACATGACGCTTTGTGCATTGTCACTGTATGCCTGCGTCCCACTCCATCGGTTTACCATCCGGTTCTTTCAGGCATCCAGCCAGCTGAGCTTCGCCGCTAAGGAGCGACACTCTCCCTAGCCAACCGCAGCTCCCTGGACCCTGACCACATTTTACATGGCCAGTTTCATGAGTCACAGAACGTATGTAGAGAGAGATTGAAATCTAGACGCTCATTTGTACCTGCTGCTTGGAAATTACTAGACAGTCTTTCTGAGATGGACGTCCGTGCAGCCCAGTGGACAAACACGAAATGGGACATGGAGTACTCTACTAACGCATCGTCACTCCAAGCTTTCATTCCCAAGGCTAGCACCAGACCCTTGGGTATGGGTCTGCCCAGGGCAGCCTGGGTCAAGCTCAACCGTCTGCGTTCCGGTGTTGGACGCTACTGTTCGTCCATGTACAAATGGGGTCTCGCTCCTCTAGCAAAGTGTTAGTGTGGTGCCAGTGAACAAACCGCAGACCACATCATCTCACAGTGTCCCATACATCGGGCACCTCGAGGTATGTTTGGTCTAATGGTTTCAGATGACGAAACAAGATGCTGACTGAAGTCCCTTACAGTCAGCATCTGACCCATGCAGTTTGGTGGCCAGAGTGGTAAAAGGATAAACCCTCGGCCTTGGTCCTTCCATCTGTCTTGGAAGAGGAGCCCCGCCAAGCGACGACGACGACAATACATACAACTGGCAACGCAGGCTCTACTACAGGTTAAACCAGTGGTTCCCTACCAGGGGTTCGTGAAAAGCTTGCTGGGGGTTCGCAAGTACACTAAACTTCGACAAAATTAATCGACAATAACTGACGCAATAAATATTTTGTGGATGTAGGCATAAGTACAAACTTGTGCGTACAAAAATACTGTAATGTACCGGTAGTGCAGTAGGCTGCAGTGGCGGATCCAGGGGGGGGGGGTGGGGGATGCATCCCCAGCCATTTTTAACAATGCTTTGGATAAATGAAGGTTTTCTATAATTTCGAACTTCTTCATAATCATGGGTGCAAATCTATGGAGGGATGTATCCCCCCCAATAATCCGGTAGCATCCCCCCAAATATTTTCATGTCCCAAAACTGGGCATCAGCAAACGTGATGACCTTTTTTTGGGTCTTCACTTCATTTTGGGCAAAAAATTGGGCATCTGGGAACGTTATGACCTTTTTTGGTCTTCATTTCATTTTGAGCAAAAAATTGGACATCTGCGGACGTGTTAATTTTGCTAAATCATCCTCCCCCCCAATATCGAAAAAGAGCAAAAAATGGTCGATGTTGCTAAATCATCTCCCCCAATGCTCAACATAGATTTACACCCCACAATAAACCTAAGTCGCCATAAGCACGCATAATCGAAACTGTGCTTACAAAATGCATCATATTTGATGAAGCACTCAATGTTAGGGGCCAAAACTACGAACAAACTTTGCCTGAAAATTGTTCGAAAAGCGCTAAAATGACCATTACAGTATGCAAATTTTCAAAAATTTTTCGGGGGAGCATGTCCCCGGATCCCCCTTGAGTCGCTTTTGTTACTTAAGTTGCTTAAAATTAACTCTGCCGGGAAAAAACTGCGTTTGAGAAAGTGACGAAATTTGGTGCCCTCTATCTGAGAAAAATTCTGAATACGCCCCTGACATGAAGCATTTTGAAAGGGCTTATTTACGCCCGTTTCCGGGTCTAAACGTCTTTCTATTTAGTTAACATTCAACCTACAGTAATTTAAAATCACATTCCCCCCACCAAAACTTTTTGGATCCGCCCCTGGTAGGCTGAATTGTTTTTCTATTTGGCTAAATATTGTGCAGTTGCTGAATAATGTAATTACCCAACCACAGTTCAGTGTTTTGGTGCAAAAAAGACAACACGCTTCTCGTAAAATTGCACCAGTGCACCTGTGTGATATTCTTCGAAGTTACATTTCTGATGGTTCTTGAATGTAATGTGTTATACACTTATTGTATAATAATTAAGCAGTTTGTTGTTTAAGTCGACACACAATATTGCATTTAAAGTTTGTTAGCATTAGCAAAAGTAAGTGTGGCTTACCAAACTATTTGTTTAAGGTTGATCATAAAAACGTGGAAATCCGTAAGCTGGATAGTTATTGAAAAGGGGTCCGTGACTAAAAAAAGGTTGGGAACCACTGGGTTAAACAATAATTTTATGCTTTCTTAACTAGAGGTTATTCACAAATCTGATTCATACAACAAATATCTTCAAAATCAGGGGTGGGCAACCTTTTTAACACAATGGCCATTTCCAAAAACGTAATGTTTACTGGGGCCGCACTGCTGATAAAGCTGGGTCTTCACGTCACAGAGTGCTGTTTTTTTTCACCAAAAATCGGACTACCTCTAAAAATAGCAGACCAAGAAAAAATGATCTTCACGTCCACAGACTCCTGTTTTTTCTTAAAAATGAGCAAATAAGCACATTTACGCTTTCTAAGACATTTAGCCTGTTTCCATGTCCACATTTTGTAGACTTTCGGCCCTGAGCTTTACTCGAGTCTGGTAAAATTTTGCTTTTTGTGGTCTAATTTTTGCAAAGGCTTGGTAAAATTGGAACTAGGGGGCCTGTATAATGCATAAAAATCTATTATTTTATATCAGATGTTCTTAAGCTTTTTCAGTCACTCCCCATTTGGCGTTAGTTATTTTTGTTCACGCCCCACCACTAGTGCCGTGTGAAGACTGTTGCCCCTCCTCCCAAAAAGCTCCGGATGGGGTCCTTTTATATATATAAACATTTGGGCAGTTTCGCGCTTTTTCGGCTCGGTTACCAACATCCCTATTAGCGACATTATTTCAAGGGACGTAGCCTATCCAAAAATTTCCTCAGGATGGGCGCCCCAAACTTTCGTACACACAGTTCCTTTCGGCGTGTGGCCAAATCAGAGCAAATATGAAACAGAATAAAAATCAATGGTGATTACAGGGGGTTCGGGGGCATGTTCCCCCGGAAAATTTTTGAAAATTTATTGGTAATTTACATCGCGTAATTGCAATACCATAGTGCTTTTTCGATAACTTTTTGACGAAATTTTTTTTTAAATTTATTCCTCTAATTCTTTCCAATCTCCTTTCCAATCATCACATTACCAACACGGATTTCCAACCAATCTCGAACAATTATTGATAATATTATTACTAATGACACCCAGACTATTTTGCCAGGTGTCATCGAAACAGATCTCAGTGATCATTACCCAATATTCTCTGTAACTGTTAACTACTCACCTACAAAAAAGAATGAAACATGTCTATATCGAAGAGATAAATCTAACTTTGACCCCAAAAATTTTCTTGAGCAATTATCAACTAATCTTCGATTACTAAATGAAGAAATATCTGAGGTAACCTCGCAGAACTTTCATTCAATCTTTTCAAACTTTGTTGCTACCGTTGAAAAAACAATAGAATTAAATGCTCCGTTGAAAAAGTTTTCACGTAAGCAACGTAAATTTGAGGATAAACCGTGGCTGTCGAAAGAACTGTTAATTTTGATAAAACAAAAACAAAATTTATACAAATCGCATTTTTTGAATGGTAATGATGCTCAAAAGTCACACTACAGACAATTCTCAAATAAATTGACAAAAATAAGAGAATGTGCAAAAAAATCTTACTTCAAAAAGCAACTTCTGCAAAGTAAAAAAGATCCTCGTAAAACGTGGCAGTTAATAAACTCTGTGCTCCCAACTAATAAATCAAAAAAAGCCGAAACACCAAACCGACTGATCGTTGACAATCGAGAAGTAACTGACAAATTCATGATGTCCGAAACATTTAACCAGCAATTTATCTCCATAGGTAAAAAGTTGGCAGATAATATCAACAATACCCCGAATTCATTCTATAAATTCTTACCGAAAAGAGAAAGCATCTCAATATACTTTGAACTTCCTAGGTACAACGAAGTTTATAACATCATACATTCACTGAAAATTAATAAATCGACAGGGCATGACAATGTTGATGCATATTTTATTCGCATATCGTGTGATTTGATTACGCCTTACTTAACCCAACTATGTGACTTTTCTTTCGAATTCGGTCTGTTTCCCGAATGTCTGAAAATTGCTAAAGTTGTTCAATATTTAAAAATGGTTCCAAGAATGATATTAATAATTATCGTCCGATCTCGTTGTTATCTAACTTTTCTAAAATAATGGAAAAACTGATTGCATCTAGATTAATGAATTTTCTTGAGCAACGTTGTGTACTTCATGAAAACCAATACGGCTTTCGCAAAAAAATGTCCACCACTCATGCCATACTTGATGTCGTGAACCAAATTAGTTCCAACATTAACAAGAAAAAACTGACAGGATTAGTATTTCTCGACTTAAAGAAAGCTTTCGATACAGTATCTCATGAAATATTACTGCGAAAACTAGCTCACTATGGCATACGTGGAAAAGTAAACGATCTATTCAGATCTTATTTAGTGGGTCGTAGTCAGCATGTTTTTCTCGATGGTCATTGTTCATCTCCGAAAATAGTTCAATATGGAGTCCCTCAAGGGTCAAACTTAGGACCCATTCTTTTCACTATATATGTCAATGACATTTTTTATAACTTTAAATCAGCACCAGTATTGTATGCGGACGATACTTGTTTAATAACCCAAGCGCATACGCCGGAGGATCTACAACTGTCAATGCATAAAGTAGTCGAAAAAGCGCGGCATTGGATGTTAGCCAACAAATTAACAATCAATACAAATAAATCCAATGCTCTAGTAATTTCTCATGTTACCAATAAACCGCCAGCGCTCATGGAAATAATCTGTGGTGATAATACGATTTCTACACAAACAAGCGTCAAGTACTTAGGTTTAACTATTGACAACAAATTGTCATTTAAACAACACATCAAATGTATTGAACGGAAAATTGCATGTTCCGTTGGTGTAATGGGAAAATTGAAATATTACTTCCCAAAAGAGACACTGTTGCAACTCTACTATGCTCTTGTATATTCCCAATTAACGTACGCACTTCCTGTTTGGGGATCTACTTACAAAAGTAATACTCAAAGGATTACAACTTTTTTAAATCGTGCCGTTACAATTATCTCTGGCGCAAAAAAATTCGATAGTCTTAATCCATTATATCGCGAAATGAATATTTTAAAGTTTAACCAAATCTACCAACTAGAAGTAGCAAAGATTATGTATAGAATTTTTGTGAAACAAGAACCTCACAAATTAAGCAAATGTTTTGTTAAGTCATCGCAGGCTCACTCCCGATCCACCCGCAGAACCACCTCTAACGACTTCACAATCCCCCTTTTTAAAACAAACAAACTTCAACAATCATTTCTTTATCAAGGGTCAAATATTTGGAACAATATTCCTAAAGACATTCGAATTAATCCCTTCCCAAGATTTGTAAAATTGCTAAAGCAGCATTTACTCGACTGTTAAAAATCTAATTCTCTAATGATTTATTCTCATACTAGGTTATTGGAACAAAAAATGTTACTCAACTGCTTGTACTCGTACAGTTGTTGCTCAAACTTTGATTGACTTTTTAATCTTCGGTGGCTGTTTGACTCGAAGACTTGCGCACCAGTAGGTCCCTTCACAGCCTCCGTTCGTGTTATTCAATTTATAGTATTTTTTTTTTTTTTAAACTGCACGACGTATTTATTGTTTACACGAAAAAATAAATAAATTGATTGATTGAAAAAAAAAAAAAAATTCTAGGTCTAACACAACGATATTGTGGAGCCCCTAAATGCTCCCCCCCCCCCCCCGACCGGGGAGACTAAACTTCGGAGAAGTCTCGATACGGCACTGCCCACCACGCTACAAAAAATGCAGAAAATATAGCAATTTATTCGGAATGTTTTAATCGACTTAATGGGAAGGATGCAGCTGTTTAAGTTTTGATGTTTGACGAAAAAAGTTTTGAAAATACACGTTCAATCAATAAGTCACTGCTATGCTCACGCCCCCGTTGCAAACTTTTACGCCTTCCAGTTTAAGAACCTCTGCTCGAAAGTCTAAACGTTCACAAGGACTTGGCCGATTTTAAGAACCCCCCTGAGACCCCTTTACAAACAGTTTTTTTAAAACTAGAGAGACCGAGCCCCCCGGGCTCACCGCCAAGGCAACCCTGGTTGTGGGCTTTCCAGGCCGCACTTAAAGAGATGGTCTGCAAAAGTGGGCTATCGCAAAAAGTGGGCCTTTATAAAGCTCTCCTTACTACGGCCGACTTTGAGAAAGCCCACGTTTTTGTGGACATGGAAACAGGCTAATTGCCCTTGAACATAAGCACAAATTTTCAAACTGTTAGAAGAACAGGAAGGACCCAAAAAAATGGGTAAGGGTCGCATGCTGCCTGCCTCTGCTCAAAATAATACAAAAATAGATTTTTAATATAATTTGCCTACAGCTCCACAACCACCGCCGCAGCCACCACCGCCTCCACCAGATGAGCAACCCGCCTCCGTCACAAATGAGTAACCCACCGCCTCCGTCGCAAATGAGCAATCCACAGCCTCCACCGGAAGAGGATGCGGTGAAGGAAATCTGCTATAGTTACCGCTAATACTACTACTCAAGCTTATTTAACAATCTGTAATAATTAACCGAATTAAATGCTTTTTTGATAGGCTATCTGAAGTAATAGCACAAGAAAATTTTTTGTTATTAATATTGTCAAAAGAATCGCTAACAACATCAATGAAAGGTAACACGGTAGTAAATTTTTTTCGAAATCCACTTTGTCTTTGACACTAGATGTCATTTTTGCTTATGAAACTGGTTAGTCTTGTTTTTATAAGTTTTTCAATAACCTACTTTACAAAAAGAAGAAAGTAAGTATATCCGTCTGTAATTGTTAACATTGTCTTTTTGTCCAAACTTATAGATGGGAATTATTTCAGCAATTTTAAGAACTTTGAGAAATATATAAAGTAAGATATGATAAGGTGCAATTACATCAGCAGCCATTATTATGAACTTCGTTGGAATTTTATCATCACCAGATGCAGCGATGGCGGAAGCATTTCTAAAGTGGGGGCCCAAAAACAATGGCCAGATTTCCTTTGCCTACTACCCATATTCAGCTTGTCCACACATGACATGTCCAATTTATGTGGGCTTCAGACCAATGGTTCTTGCTCCTATTTTCAGCATTACAATTAACTTCTGCATCACAATTATTTTCTACATCACAATTATATTCTGCATCACAATTCTATTTTCTGCATCACAATAATTGTGATGCAGAAACTAGACTAAAGCCCACATAATTTGGACATGCGAACAAGGTGATTGTGTAGCTAAAGTTGATTGTTTTAGCCACCCTAACAGCTACTCTAAATACCATAACCGTCCGTAACGCCTCGGTTTGAGCTCCACTATAGGGGATGGATTGAAAAACAGAACTCCTCCCTCTGATTGAACACCACCTGCAATGGCACTGCAGGGGAAGGTGTTGAAAATGACGAGGACGGCTACACAGCGATGTGTCACTTCAGTAATGATTCCTACCATCATGGCTTCCAAGAGAACACTTTGTGCTGTGCTGTGGTTCCTTAAGGGGGCCAAGGAACACGGTAAAGAAATTAAAAACCCCTGGCTTAGATGCTTTCATGTCCAAAAATCGTGGGCTTTTGGCCCGCGGGCTTTGTTTTAGTCAGGTGGATAGAATCATTATCGGGGCTAATTTCAGCAAAATCGTGGGCTTTCTTGGACGCAAGTAAAGAGCTGGTCTTAATAAGCAAGGACGTTTGGAAAAAGTGGGCTAAAAAGCCCACTTTGAACTCGTCATTTTTTTGTTTTGTGGATTGTATAAACTTATTAGTGGAAGAACTTATTGTATAAACTGTATTTGCGTAAGAACCTTAATTAAGAAATGACATTGATTTTTCTGTTTTGTCAGGACTTGATTATCATTTTTAAAACCCAAAATGGGTAATTAAAACCTTTAAAAAATTTCTGACGTCCAAAATTAGTCACTATATTTTTGTGACACACTTTGGACCTGATTTTTTTTTTTTTTTTTTTGTCATCAAGCACGAGTTTCATCAGTCCTATGCTCAGTCAGATGCATTCAGTTTGCAATATTATTCACCAAAGAACAACTGCACAGATTTTTATTGAAGTTTGTATCTCAAGGTGGCAGTAAAGAGAAAATAATCTTAATGCTGCATAAAAAAAAAACATAAAAGAAACGGAGAATACAATACACATTGGCTCTTTTTCATTGTTCAGAATATAGTTATAAAAACAAATTTGACTTTGAATTGTTTCTTTTATTTCACTCAAAAATGATGTGTTTCTTTGCTGCTTTTTGCTGCAAACGTTTCGATCCGTACTTATTTGATATTTGCGGTAGTATATTTTTTATCACAAAATCATTATTGATCTGTTCTGTTCCACTGCTGTGTTCTTTCTTCATCATTGCGAAAAGGAACAACTGTTTGTGTATGACTATATGGAAACCACGGTTTTGGCCAGCGTTATTTTTATTTTTATCGTCTAAATAGTTAGAGGCATTTTTTCTCCCTTTTGCGAGAAAGCGATGGAGACCCAGCAAAAGTTATTTTAGCAATCACATCACTCAAAAGCGATTATTCTCCGTTAAATAATATTTTTCCAATTGCACATTTGCACAACTGCTAAATTTGACGACTTACTCTCTAAAACCTTTTTGTAATCTTAGATGTCAAGCAAAGAAAGTTCAATTATCAATTTTGACGTATTGTTGGGTTTGACCCGACTCGTCATCGAACCTAAACTTACCGCTGTAGAAATGGAGATCCTATCCACTCTATCATCTGCCTACAACAGAGACCTTACGTAGCTAAGACTAACCAATTTTTGCAAGCCTGCATAACCTGGGCTTCTGTCTCCAGATTGTCCTTTTAGGGTGCTGCTGGTAACGAATGATAAAATTAGCGTCAAAAGTCTTTTTACAAAAATATAAAACCAATTTCCACAAACTTAGCGCTCAGGATCTCGAGCTAATTAAATTTGCCTAAATCGATGCATGATCAGCAGTTACGCAGCTCTGAATAAAATTTAATAAAAATAACCAAATTAAGACTGAATAATTCATGATGCTGTGGCACAATATGGTACCCTTTATTGCTGTAAATATATATTTTTTCGCATGTGCAAACCCAGGTTTTGACCAATCCAAAACCAGTCAAAATGGCCTCATTTTTTGTTACGTTTCAAGCAACTTTTTTTATTCAAAATCGATCACTGAGTATCGCAATACACCGCTTTTAGGGAGTGAAGTGTTGCTTCTCCATTACTGCAAGAAATCTGCAGCATAAATTGCACAGAAAATGCTACCCTGTCTGGTCTACATGTTTTGGTTAAGTGCGCCCACAGCCCGCAAGATTTCTGTATTGCAATAAATTTTTGATTCTGCAATCACTATTTTTGTGATGAGGTCAAAAACTTAATTGTGATGCAGAAAGCGTTGGACTTTTGGCCCACTTGAACTGGACATGTGGACAAAGTAATGGTGACCTGATGTGCAAATTTAATTGGAAATAAAGATACCAATGGCTTTTTCCCAAAAACTCAGCTACGCAGCATCTTAGCTCTAGCATTGATTCATCAACAACTAAAAAGCAATGTCCTTCCTGGCCTACCGTACGGGAAAGTCATGACGACTTCCTCTTGTTGGGTCAGAGGCTATAACAGCACTCCATCACCTACAGTGCAAAGTACTCCAGTAAATCGTACCGTAGAGCGAGACAGCGCTGTGTCTGCCTAGTAGCCTTCATCAGCCGCCCTCGGGTATGAAACATTCATCTTCCAGGTCAAATGATCTTGTCAAGATCACTCATCCCTTCGCATAAATATTTCTTAAAGAATCTAACCTTTGTGGTACGCAATCCACTCGTGTGGCTACGTCACCATTCCAGTCAAACTCTTTACGTGGCCAGGGTGAAGAGCAACAACTAAAAAGCAATGTCCTTCCAGAAGTTTCCAACTTTTCGATCATAAATTTTTGCGCTCTTATGCTAAATTTTTCTCAAAAAAACCTAATGTGCATTTGGCGCTTTTTAACAGCTATGGTCTTGTTGTGCCGGGACTAAAAACTCTTGATATTTTACTTTTTCTGATCATTTTCTACACAACATCGAATGCAAAGCATTGAGCAGATGGATTCCAATTTTTGAGTTTTTGACATGACCCAACCGAGTATCAAACCTATTTTCTCTACTGCAGAGCGAACGCTCGAATAAGTACGCAAAACTATGAGTATCTAATCATCAAAGAAAATTAAATCTTCATTATACTCGTGGTATTACGTTGAAGCGTGTGCGGGACCTATTTTCGCGGTTTAGCAGCCACGAGAGTAACTAGGATTAGCTAAAACCCTGGGCATTGCCCAACAGGGGCGTGCCCAGGAATTTGAAGAGGGGGAAGCGCGATTTAAAGCCATGCCAACAGGGACGAATTTTTTTAACTGCGCTAACGGAGGACAGGTTCTTTGAAGATCGTCACCTCCGTTTTCCGCCCAAAATCAAGTGAAGAACAAAAAGAAGGTCATCACGTCCGCTGATTTCCACTTTTCCGCCCAAAGTCAAGTGAAGAGCAAAAAAAAACTTCCCCCTGGATGCACTTTTTAATTAACACCTGGAAAAAGACCCTGGGCATTTGTCCTCCCAAAAAGGCCTAGTTACGCCATTGTTAGCGGCCTTGGCAGCGAAGCTTTAAACAACGAAAGAACATCGCAGCGTGGAGAGTCGCTAGCGACACTTTGTCCAATGTGAGCGGACCCGGAATCGATTAGGACCTAGGGCACCGATAGCGATGTCTGCTACACCATACCATTATGCAGCTTAAAATATCAGGGTTGTGTAGATTGCGCGCGGTGAATTTTAAGCCGATCTAAAATAGGTTATATTTAGCGGCATGACCTTGCGAAAGTTTCTTGCGTGAGGCTGTGGCTTGTTAGATATTTTAATGCTACATAATTTCGATTTTATTTTGATATGTGATGATACAAGTGGGCACAGATTACTAGCAAATGAGTAAGTTAATGTAGCAACAGCTATGTACCAACATGCTTAGAAAGCAATCGTTTTTCCATCAACATTATTCCCATGTTTTTACTTTGAAAAAATTGAAAATTAATAAAGAACTCGTGAGAGATTTCAATCGCGTGGAATTGGTGGTGTTAAGTTTTATTGCTGCTTGTTATTGGATTTTTTATATTCAAATGTGATTTGCGTAGATTTTAACAGATATTAAAAAAAGGTTTGTGATTGGTCAACATTTCGAAGAATAAAATTTCAAATCTCTCAATAGAAAAGTAATTAGTCCTCATTTTATTCTTAAAATGAAGCACGACTTTGAGCAGATCAAATGATTAATTCATCCACTCAGAAACATTTAATTAAGGTAAACTAACAGAAAGCTGCATTCTCGTGATAATAGGCTTCACTAAAGCAAAATAATGTTAGAAGCAGCGAACCGTTAAATCATATAATGAAATCCACATCTTCATTGTTTAGCTTCATAAAAACACAGTACGAAAGACCCGAACAATTATGGTTGGCCCATTGTAATATTTCTAGCCCTAAGCGTCTTTTCAAATCATCAGAGGCAAATTTATGCCAAAAAAAGTCACATCTTCACTGAAATTTACGTTTTTTGTTTATAAATATTATTAAATAAACTAAGAATAACATTATATTTTTGTGTTAATCCTCTTTTTTCAGCTAATTTTCGAAGTTAGTTTATCCGTTGGCGCTGAATTAACTGTTTGTTCTATAAATTCAGGTTATTTTAAGCATCATAAGGTGATCAAGGCTTTGTGTATTGTTTCAGAGTGTTTTTTCAAACTAAATTTGACCATTAATCATGATTGTAATTTCCGAACTAGCGCAGATTTAGATCTAGTTATAAACTGTACGTTGAACTGAAATCTAAAAATGGAGTAATTACTGTACAAAACAAAAATTTTTTTGCTCTGATGTACAAAAATAGACAACAAAGTATAAGGACGTAAGCAACGAATGGGGGAGAAGGCCTGAAAAAACAAAGAACTTTAAATCTTGGAGTCAGATGATCATCTGAGGCTACGTTCCCTCGAAGCTGCGTGGCTACGCGGCCGTTAGCCGAAAACCCCCGCGCAGTACATTCGTTTTGCCGCGCAATGCGTAAGTATTGACAGCAAGACAAGCTATAAATATTTGCTTTCAATCGGAAGTAAGTTCCACATTTGAGATATGACATTATTGTTTCACAAATTCAAGGTGCAATCAGTTAATTGTGCAGTGATACCATCAAATTCTACTATACCAGCAATCAATCGAGCGTATTAACTAAAAATGATGTTATAATCGTTTGACAATCTCAATGGTAATAGAACGCATTGCCGTTAAAAACTCGTGATAAGAACACGGCATATTGTTGACAAAATGGAAATGTTTCGTGGAAGTAGGCTACTGTTCTTGCAAGGGAAGGGTTAAGCTAATCAGCACAAGGCGTGTGGTAGTTAGTTGTGCGCAGGAGCGTATTTAGGGGGAGGCATTGTGCCATGCTCCTCCCCCTTTTGACTCTGTTTTTTAGTAAAAAAGAACAAAATTAATGGTGCCTAGTGTCTAAAATATGCCAGACTCTTTTGATGGTTTCTGTAGTTATGGCGACGGCGGATCCAGGGGTAGGATGAGGGGTATGCATCCTCCCACCAGCTGTTTTCAAAAATATTTTTAATGCATACAATTTTTCCATAATTTCGAACTTTTTGATAGCGATAAGCTTTACGCTATAAGCATTCATAATCGAAAATGTGCGAAGAAAATGCATCATATTTGGCGAAGCATTCGAAATTGGGGTCAAAAATTTTAAACAAAATTTGCCTAAAAATTATTCAAAAATCACTAAAACAGCTATTGCAGCATATAAATTTTGAAAATTTTTCCAGGGTAGCATGCCCACGGACCCCTTTAGAGTCTTTCTGGTTTCTCAACCAGCTTCAAATTAGTTCTACAAAAAAAAATAAGCTTAAAAAAATGTAGAAACTATGGCCTTCTCCTTTTAAAATTTCTCGCTACGCCACTAATTGTGTGCTTAAACGAAAAATACACAGAACACATGAGGTTAAAGGAGAGAACGAAGAAATGGAAGGTAAGAGTTTGATGAAACCGTGACCTCGGCAGCCAGAGCTACGCACCTTACCCAGTTACGACTAGGCCTGTAGTCGTTCAAAATGTGTTCTTTTCTGTTTTTCAAATTTTCTGCGCAGACCTTTTTTAAAGCTCACACGGCCTACCATTCCGCGCACACTAAGCAAGCTCTTAGAGGGAACGTTGGTCTGAGGTCCAATAATGTTCAGTTACATGAAGTACAAACTTTTGCTTGTGTTATGCATGCAAAATGAAATGTGTTTCGTCACGCTTTTTGATTGCATCTATCTTGGTACGCAGAAGTAGAAAGTAAGTCACCCCCTTGGCTGCAGCTGATGTCTGTTCATGGTGTTATCAGTTCAGAATATTATGTAATAGAAAGAAAGTGACACTGCTGCATCATATAACTTTTTCTTTCATTTGATGCCTCACTTTTTCCCTTTCATCTTGTCACCAGAAAGCAATAAAGATGCTATAAGACATTCAGATCCGAACCCATTTCTTGTCGCCGATTTCAAATTTTCTAATTGATCGTCCGTTTCTGCTTCTTTATTTTTATATTTTTCAAGAATCCACCGAATGAAGAAAATCGCATTGAAACAAGTTGTAACAGACGCAAAATAAATCTTGAGCAAAAGTTGAACCCATAACCTTGAGATCAGGCCATAGCCAGTGGAATATTTTGTTGGGGGAAGGGCAACAACAGTCCCAAGATCATTGGTACCCGGTATTATACGAGAATGTTTCAAGCAGACTTCAAATTAAGCTCGTCGAAAAGGGTAGGATATTGCCCCGGTACCCCTTTATCTGCATAAACTGCTTTACCGCATACTTACTGTTGTACTGCGTCTGTGTGTCATCTGCTTCATTCGAAAATCGGTTAAAATATTATGATTATGCAAAATACAGTACAAGGTCTACTACAATATGTCCCCCTTAAATCGATTGCAACTTTAGCACTTTGCAATTCACCATGACTGTACTTTTGAGCGCATGCGTACAAGCACCTGCGAAAAGAATTTATAATTACTCAGTCTTGGCGTTAATTACAACTTTCCTCGCTTTGAGCAGAACCAAGTCGTCAGTGAGTCGCAGGTAACAGTAACTACAGGTTATAATTAGATAAACCCAATAAATTGATGGCGTATGGAATGTTAAAAAGTTAACTATTTAACTATATGGTTAATTTAATTACATGTTAACAGTGTCCGGGTTAGTGTTCACAATTGGATAACGGCATTCGGGAAACTCCTGCTTGTTAATTGTAAAACGTTCTGTTTCGTTTTACGTTCCGCATCAGATTATTTCACTTACGTAATTAATCATTGTCACTTTTTTGTCGCTAAATGATTTTTTTTTTTGATAAGAAATGTTGCGTGCAAACCAAAGAGAATTTGAAAGTATGAACCAACAAGACTTATCATAATAAACCTTCTATTTGTTTAGATATTAGTGTTATCACTACAATATTCTGTTAAGGAAGATTAAAATAACTCGCACAGAACCAACATGATTTGTTTATTGTTACCTGCGTTGAGATATTATCATTTTTTACCATGCGTGCGAGCAAATTGCTTATTTTTCTTTGACGACAAAATTTTTCTGAAAATAGTCACACATTTTCAACAAGCCAAATTTTTATGCGTTTCGCATGAAGTTTTTCAAGCACGAACTTAAACAAATTAATTTTTTAATAACGTCTGCAAAGAAAACCAAGATTCAAACCTGAATACGCATCATCAAGATCTCTCTGTCTGATATACAGCAATCACACCAGGAATATTTTCTCTTACATAACTTCAACATGAAAAACCGTCACGAATTTTGTGAAACTCTTAGTATAAATTGCTCTACGTTGACACGTGTCATAGGTTTACGGTACCCATCTCCTGCTCTCAGTCCCCAAAGGCAAAATACTGTAATGCTTAGAGAGAAAAAACTGACTCTGTAGTCTCAGTTACAGTAGTTTTCTGATGCTTCACGTTTAATGAAGGAATAGAGTCGTGTTGGAGAAGCCTATGTGCTGCATGTAGAAAGAACTCTAAAGATCGCTCAGCAATCGAACTCAAAGCCAAAGCAAAAAAATCAAATCTTTGTTACACTCGCCTCATTACGCCGAAGCGCGCAACGAGTGGGCAGCCCAGCATCTCGGCAGCTTTGCGCCGTGGCAACACTACTCCGAAGAAACGTCGCAGGCGTGGCGAGCCGCTGGCGACACCGACTCAGGAATTGAACCCCAGGCCTCTCGCTCCAATAGCGATGTCTTTAACCATTATGTCAACCGCCCAAACTGGCCACTCGCCTCGCCGACACATTGAGGCTACCCTGTAGATCAGCTTACCATCAATCATAAAAGTCTGCTGTGGTCCTCTCATTTTAATTTTCTCTTTAATATGTGGCTTGAGTTTTTTCTTAAAATTTTTACCTTATTATATGGTTCATATTGTCAAATATATTTGTGCAAAGATTGGATTGTATATAGCTTACTGTCCCTAAAAAGGTGGTACAGGGCAGGCTTTAGGACATTTACTTCTTAAAAACTGGTTCAATATGGATATGAAAGTCCCTTGTGTCCGTGTTTTTCTGCCTTACCGGTAACATTTATTTAAGCAAGTATCACATTTTGTTCACCAAACTTTGAATCAAAACACAATCATGAATTCAGCAATTATGCTGGTGCTGGAAATACTGTTTTTTCTCACGTCTTGCAGTTTTAAAAAAAAATTTTTTTGTTGCATAACTCAGCTGTTACGATCATCCTGAGTAAAATAACACAGGTTGCAGATAATACCATAATTTCTTGAAATCCCGGTTAAAATTAAAATTGGAAAAACATTCTTAACAACCGCAAATTGCAATTTTCTTTTATGTAATAGAGATCGAATATAGCTTTTTGAATAAAACAAAATTCCAAGTTATATAAATTTTAAATACGAGTAAAAAAGATGCGAAAACTTGCATCGTAATCATCATAGCACTGAACAAATAACATCTAAACTACGTGTTCTTAGGCTGAGGGCCATGAATCCCAGCGAAGTGCGCGAAGGTGTTCGAAGAGTCCGCGCTGTGAACCCAAATACAAGCACGACATGATCGAATATTCAATTGACAATCGGCCTGTTGGCGAATTGGCCAACGACATTGCTATTAGTGCGGAAGGTCTGGGGTTCGATTCCCCGTCCAGTAAAATCGGAAATAGTGTCGCCCAAGGCTCGCTATCCTTGTAGCGCTTCTTTGGAGCTGTGATGTCAAGTCGCTAAGATAGTCCCCGCCACTCGTTACACGCTTCGGCGTAATATCGCGAGCATAAGAAGATCAATTAAAAAAATCTAATATTTAGGCTAACTGACTTGTTTCATTTCTTACAAGATATTGCATAGAGTTCATTAGAATGCTTCAGAGGTCAGCAGTTTAAAAAAGGTTGAGAACCACTAAACTAAATTGTAAATAGAGGGTGGAACATAATCATTCAAGAAGTCGCATCGATTTGCTAAAACTACTGCTTTATTTGGTTACGGATATGTAGTTCAGCTATAGCAGTGACTCAAATGAGTTAAAATTTTGCGTGAGAGCTTGATTCATTGCATTTTAGCCACATTTGATGCCGAAAGGCTGTGCATTCACTTCCAGTGGCGTAGCAAGTGGGGGCGGTCCGCCCCGGGCTGCACACCCGGGGGCGACATTTTGGATAAGCTTTATGTAAATTTTTTCCTAATTATTTTGAACAACCATTACTTTGCTATATCGCGTAAACGTAAATCATCTTACTGTGTTGCTCAGTGCTCAGGCGCAAAGTTGTGGAAATGGACCCGCCATCTCGTTTACGCTTCAATATATTCCAGCGAATATAATAAAGATTTGATTTTACTGTTTATTATGTTACAACTGCGTGTTGTTTTCCTTCGTCTTTGCATTACTTGATTCGTAATGCATCCCCTCCCTTTGGCAATGTAATAAGGTGCTAAAACCTAACTTTAATCTGCAATTTCTCAAACTAATAATGGTTGCAGCCTCCTTTCACTTATTTTAGCCAAGCCTCTGCTTTTAAACATAAGCTGCAGAAATGTTTTTGCATTTCCCATAGCAGAGCGTATTTACGGGGAGGGGGGGGGCATTGGGCCATGACACCCCCCCCCTTTTTTTTTGACTCTGCCTTTTAGTGAAAAAGAACAATTAATGGTGCCAAGTGACTGAAATATGCCAGACTCTTTTGATGGTTTCTGTAGCGTATGGCTAGAGCCGGATCCAGGGGGGTAGGATGAGGGGTATGCATCCTCCCACCGGCCATTTTCAAAAAAATTTTTTGATGCATACAATTTTTCCATAATTTCGAACCTCTTTGATAGCGATAAGCCTTCTTATGAGGAGGCGCAGACTCGGCGACCATGCAGCCTTCGGCTGCAGAATAATGATCTTTCGCGCTATACCTCGACGCCCGTGTTTTTGTTTCATACGCCTAATAGCTAAATTGAAATGTGTGTCTGGCCGGCGTCTACTAAAAAAGTTTTGTGCTGTTCTTACGCCTTTAGCACGCATAGCCTAATCGAAAATTTGCGCACAAAAAGGCATCATATTTGGCGAAGCACTTAGAATTAGGTCAAAAAGTTTAAACAAACTTTGCCTAAAAATCATTCAAAAATCACTAGAATTGCCATTACAGCATGTAAATTTTCAAAAATTTTCCGGGGCAGCATGTCCCCGGACCCCACTAGAGCTTTTCTTGTTTCTTAATCAGCTTCAAATTTGTTCCGCTGAAAAAAGTTTACGCTGGAAAAAAAGGTGGAAATTATGGCCTCTTTCAAAATTTCTCGCTACGCCACTAGTCTATAGTGACTGCATCACCGCATGCCCTTTTTCGACTAAAAAGTGTGCTAAAATGAGTGTTTTTTTATGTGAAAAATGTAAAAATTCGGTGGAGCCTGGGGGCTACCCCTCATTAATCGTTGTGTTGACTGCACGGAAATAAAAGACACTAATTAACTAACCTTGTTAGTACACACTGTAGCTTAGCAATTATTGTTGTAGTTTGCGAGTCACCGCGCTTTTAATTGACGCATATTTTGTCATGCAGAATAGATGATCGGATTTGAAGCCGATTAATGCTTAAAAAATTATTGCTCATTTGGGGGCGGCAATTTTTTGAACCGCCCCGGGCGGCAGGACCTCTAGCTACGCCACTGTTCACTTCGCAGTTACCTTCTACTTGGTTATTACATTTTCATAAAAATCAATAACTTAATTGACTACGAGATGCGACAGTAAGAGAATCAAAAACTTAAATTTCAGGTTATAGCATATGATTTTGTCATTATTTGAGGGTGGAGTTACTTCATTTATTTTTTTTTTTTGACATTCGTATTTGTCTAGCAACGTTCTTTTTTTCGCGGTGCGATTGGTATGACCAGTTTCAAATAATTTGCTAGCAACGAAAAAACAAATTCAAAGATGATTACTGCTGGTTAGCTCTCTGCTCCAACCGGTATCTTAACTCAATAGGGTTTTCAACAGATGACGAATCACAACATGTGGGCATTGAAAGCATATTTTTTTCAAAACAACGTATCTGCAACAAAACAATTTCGTTAATTTGATTTTTCAAGGATTGTTTAGATAAATAAGTGCGATATTGGCGTTTGCACGCTTGTTCTGCTATTATCTCCATAGCCAACTCCTGACTCATGCAATCGATTAATGTTGTGGTAATCTTATCTTGTCTTACATAATTGAATAACGTAGTCAATAGCATGTTTTTCAACTACATTAGTGCTCCCAAATTAAAAATTTAATATGATAATGGCAGAAATTACTGCATTACTGCAATAAAAATTGTAACTTGTTCAAAAAACAAAAAAACAAACCTTGATTGTATTCACGGCATTACGAGAAATCGTTTATCAAGTAGCGGAGCTCATCTCCGCACCTTAGCGCTTGGGTGATAGATCTACTAATTTTGAAGAAACATCGCAGTAGTGGCTGGACGTTGATGACACTATGTTTTACTTGACCTGCTCAAGAATCGAACCAAAGACCTCTAGCACCAATAGCGATCTCGTTACCACTATGCGGGTATGCCAACTTTAACCTGTGGTTTTTTGAAGCTGTAGGTTTAAGCAACTTGACGTGTCAGTGTGGATGCCTCAACGTTTTTTAGTGTGTTTTAAGCTACGCATATTTACAGTTTAGTTTTCATCGTCGTGGAGTACATTTATCACAGAGAAAGGCCTAACTTAGCATTGAACTTTGAGCATTGGGTCCCAAATTTTATTGTCCTATAACCACTTGATCCAAAAGCACTCCATAAACACGACGATTAGAGAGGCAATACCTACTTTTAGATTCGTCTGCTCAACCTTTTGGTTAGCAGAGCAATCACTTTTTAATTATACAGTAAGGTCGTGTTTGATAGCCTTCTCGGTTTAATCACACCAAAAGCCTTAAAAAGAGCTTTTTATACAAATGCATAAATCTTCATCATTTCTTGAAGGAAAATATGCTCAACTTATACCTGTGACGTGGATATTTTTAATAGACCTACTTATGGGGTCTCAGCAAAAAAGTGTTATTTAGTATTTATTTCTTTGATTTTTCCTGATTCTAGGGCTCCCAATCGATTTCCTATCGTTTTAAAAAACTTGCCTAAGCTAATGATGCTCTGTGAAATATAAAGAATGAAAGTTTTGCTTAAGATTTCCGCAAACCATCTGCCGATTGGCGCAGAATTTAAGGACATCGCTTTTAATGCGGAAGGTCTGGGATTCAATTCCTGGCCTAGTCAAATTAGACACAGTGTTGCCAATGGCTCGCCACTGTAGCAACGTGTCTTCGGAGCTGTGTTGTCCATGCAGCCGCGGAGATGGGCCCCGGCACTCGTAACAAACTTTTGCGAAATACTGTACAGTGATTTATCACGAATACTACATATATGTCCGCAAAGCTTCTTGTATTTCAGGTTTATATATACCGTGTCCACTTTGACAAAGCCCAGATTATCATAATTTTAATAAATTGTTCAACTGACTACGTGCAGGTTCGGTGCAGTGTGATAAAAATAAACATATTTGTGAACAAAGGAGGCTATTTATTTTTGTTTTACGATCTTGAAACTGTTTGTCGGCAGCTTACCAAGATAATTGGTAAAATTTGCAAACACCGTTTCTCCCATAATGAGCAAGTAATTTGATAACAACTACAGTGCACAAAATTTGTCGCAAATTTTCTCCATGTTAAAATGTTATGATTAGGTTTATTTTTCTTAGAAATACTGCATGCAATTCTCATTTGCGTAAAGTTAATAAAACAAGGTTGGTATCGCCAAAGTAAACTTTGCAGCCTGAACTACATTATAGACTTTTGGAAGAGTAATCAAATGACTTATATTTTTGGCAAATAAAATTTATGCATTGGTTATCGTTCATCTTTAACATCACGAATGACAAAATCATTCCTTGATTTCAACCATTTTAATTGTTAGCATACCCAGCAATTGAGGTCGACCCCAAGCAAACCTATAATCTATACAGTAAATTAAAAACTCTTAACACAGATTATAAAGTTTAACTTCTAAATTATTGTTTCAGTTATATTAAAATTTGAAAGTTGGAACCAACCCAAAGTTGGAACCAACCCAAATTTTCCTCCCTGCTCCGAAAAATAAAACGGTCCCACTCATCTGAAATCCCATGTACTGTGCTTTGTTTTTTGTGGGAGGTAAGCTGCGGCTGCAAGTGCTGGAATGCAAGTCAGAAGTTCTAGATTATCTGCTCAAAGTTCAATCCCACTACGGGGCTCCGCGTCATTAGCAAACCTTTATTTATATTTTTTTAAAAGCGTTGTCTCTCTGTTTTCATTTTTCAGCTGCAAATATCTCACAAATAAAATCTGAACAATTATTTTGCAGTAACAATAGCAAACACACCCAAACTGCCTGTTTCCCTTTCGAAAACTTATGCCAAAGTCACCCAGACGGATACGATCGCACGTGGCAGATTTCGTAACCGCAGACACGATGCTAACTCACTTTTCTGAACGCAATTTCCAATGTTTTGACGTTTGTTTCTGCGATTCAAATGAGCTAGTCATGTCGGGTTTTGAATTGCTAATACAGGTTTTGCGTTCAGGCGACAAAATTTAAGTTTGTTGCTTGTACAGTAGTTAACACCACTATGCGTGAATCCAGCCTCTGTAGTAGAATTAAATATGCCAATCTTGTTGCTGCAAAATATTGGAGGCTAGAAATTATGAAGGGAGTGGGACTTATGATCAGAGTTGGTAAGTACCGCGGTACTGTAACGCGGTACTTTTTTAGTACCGTTATCGGTACCGTCGATACTTTTTAAAAAATCTACCGTTTTTGGTACCGTCGTTACTTTTTAGACCGTTTTACTCGATATTTCGGTAACTTTTTTTGAATAAACTTAAGTGAGCAAAAGCGAAAAAATTTTCGGGATTTTCCGCGAAAAGCACCATCAAAAAGTATCGCAAAACTACGTTGTTGTAGATCAGTGGTCGGCAATCACCAGGCTGCGGCCCCCTGCCGGATATCCGGTAAGGTAAATTTGCCGGATATCCGGTATCCGGCAAATTTGCTATCCGGCACATCCCGAGTTGCAAATAACGAAATTTAAAAAAAAATTATAAAAAAAATTCCCCAACACCAGAGCTGGGCAAACTGCGGGCCGCATGCAGATCTGTTTCTTGCTCTTCACCGATTTTCACTGGAATAATAGTATATCTGCGGACGTGTAGCCTAGACCTTATATATTTTTGCTCATCAATGTTTTGTGGGGCATTTTGGGCCCACACTTTTCAAAAAGGGGCGATTGTGCAAAAAAGGTTGATTATGATTACACAGTTAGACTATATGGAAAAATTTATTTCTGTGTCATTGAATCAAAGCAAAACTATAGACCTGCAAATTCTGAGAAAAATGTAGATTTTGACTCATCGAAAAGTTCTGAGTATACACCAACCTCTACTAAAAGTGGCATTAAAAATGAAAACATTCTCCATTAATGCAATGATGAAGTTCGCGCAGCAAGAACCTTTGCAACATTTTTCGTATATAGGCCATAAGCTCTTTCACGTCCTTAGTATTGTTCGAATGTAGCAACGTAGCCAGATAAACAAGGGTGTGACAAACTTTTCTGCTTTCCAGGGCGAGTTTCTGATAATGATACTCTTTATACCTAGCCTCATAACTAATGCAGGAGATCAACAGATTATAGATGTTACCGCACATGAGAATGCTTGTTTTAGTGAGCGTGCCGCTATCGCCTTGTTGCTATAACCGAAGTGTTCGCTTGCAGCATCAAGATTTGCGTGAGACTACAACTCAGATCTTACACTAGGCCTAGCACCAGATGCGACAAAAAGCTTGATAAGGTTTTAATTTCGTTGCTTTGAAGACGAAAACCAAAACAAAAACTAATTTTTAAGAAAAAAGTTTTGTTTGAAAAGTACCGAAAATCGGTACTAAGAAACGATATCGTCGTTACTTTTTTAAAAATATACCGTTATCGGTACGGACGGTATTTTTTTAGCACAGTATCGGTACCGATATCGTCGCTACTTCTAAAGTACCGAGTGCCCAGCTCTGCTTATGATCTTCATTTTCATGTCATGGGCGCATGTACTTTTAGCTTTTCAAATATAAAAGGATGTGTCGAGAGCACCGGCAGCCTTTTATAGAAACAAACAAGCAGTCCGCTGCAGCTCGGTAAAACCGGTCCCACGTGATAGCAACATCATTATAGAAACAAACAAGCAGTCCGGTACAGCAGCGTTTTGATTATGAAAAGCGGGCCGGTGCTCTAGACACTGCCAATATAAAAAGCGAAGGGCCTGGGAAATTATTATTATTATTTTTTAAACCGGTAGACAACAACAACAACAAGTTTATTTGTCAAGCACCATCACATTTTATGCGTAAACAAATTAATGAAGTCATTGACTTGACGAGTCATTGTCATTGAATTGACTTGATTATAATTGCTTGCCCTGCCATGCTCCTGTAAACTTAATCAAGGAAGAGCTTATTACAGTAAAACCAACAGTATTACCTCATGGAAAAGATTTTCTATTTGGGGCAAGACGCTTATTTATGACCTACAGTTACATTCAAAGAGCCTTTGCTTCGTTGGCTTTAGTTCCTATGTTTATATTATTGCAGCACTAAAGTTGCTGTTGGTTTAAAGCAGTGGTTGGAAACCTTTTTCTAACGCGGCTCAGATCCTTCTTTCAAAAGCTATTGAAGGCCCACTACATTTAAAATCACGACTACAACACGAATATTCAACACAATTGCAAACTACAAAACGAAAAAGCGGTGCGTTGTTTAAATGCAGAGAAAATGCTGAGCGAGTGCTTTTTTTTCCACTCACTCGCCCGCATTGATAGAACAGAAGAAACAAAGCGAGCATTGCATGAAAAAGTGACATGGCCTAGCGGTACCGCGCGCAGGTGACTGATCCTACGTGACGGCTTCCATTCGCGGCTGGAGCCGATCGTATTTGACGTATGTAACGGGTGGCTGCGTTGAATTTTCAGTTCAATATAGTTTGAAAATAACCTCAGTTATATATTATTATTTATTATTTAGACTTAGAGATACAGATACACGGCAGCCGTTTTTGTGCATGGTAGGCCTATTACGATTTTTGCTTTTGTAGCCATGCACTGCCGGGAAAAAACGAATTAGACTGTTTTACGCGCAAAGCATCAAAGGGAAGGTTTTAATTATTATTTGTATGGGCTAACTTTTTATTTGCAGCTGGCATGCGGCCTTCAAAGACTTTATAAAACCGAATAGCCAACGGTTCACGAAAAACTGCTAAAAGGCCCTCAGTTGGGCCACAACTCACAGGTTGCCGACCACTGGTTTAAAGTGTTGTACCGTGGCAAAAACTGCCGAGCTGATCTGTTTCAACTTGAGCTTTTTCTCATCTGTACCTGACCATATTTTAAGCTACAGCTCTTTGTTACGTAAATTACTCTCTTCAACAAATAAAATAGTTTAATTTGTATTTTGTGAAAAATAAATAATTTTGCGTCAAAAAAAAGAAAAAACAAACAACAAAATCCACAGCAACACAGCAGTTGGTCAAAATATCAATGAGTTAATACACTAAACATTGCAAATTGCTTTTCTGTTAATACAGTAATTGAAACTGACGAAACATACGAAAGAAGATGTTCTCAGTAGTAGATTTTCGGTATGATAAAAGAGCTGCTTTCTTGCGAAAGCTTTCGTCAAAAGTTTATTGATTTAGAGATTTCAAAAAGTTCGTACTCTTGAGAAATAGTCTTCGTCATATTACGTAATATTATCAATCTCGTCAGATTCGTCACAGTATAAGGCAAAAAAAGTTGAGGATGTTCAACAACAAAGCTTCGTAAATCTTCGGAAAGAATCGTTTTCCATTAACGTGAAGATTTGTGATTGAGCGAAGTCGAACGAAGTAGAATCGGCAGACGAAAGCTTTTCTCTTGTTTGCTTTTGAACAAATGAATCAAGGTTCACCTGACAAATAAAAAAGTATTAATAACTTGACAAAAATATTGATTAGCGCTAAATAAGGACAACAAAAATGAGTTTCTTTCTCAACATACCTCAAACGTTTCGACAACATTAACACAGCTGGTATAATTAGCTTTATTAGATTATTTAGCGAGCAATCAACTTAGTCACACTTTTTAATAGCTTAGCAGTTCAATTTCGACAATGCTGTTACGGTCTATGCAGCACTACATATTAATTTTGTTCGCTCATTCTTACCTCGTTCGGAGAGCCTGGGGCAACATATGTGTTAAATATTGCTTCTGCTGTTGATTGTTGCTCTGAAGGCTTCATTTGTTTGTAGGCTTCAACTTGTAACCAGAAATCCAGATTTTCCGCGCTCATTTCTTTCAGCAAAAATTCTCGAAAAGCCTGAGTCGCTTCTGTAAAAATATCGCACATGTTAACTCCAATGTGAATCATGCATTATGATTCTATTATACAGCATATATAAATTGCTTAAATCAAGTTCTTCGTTGCTAGTCGTGGTAGCCATTACTGGCCTCTATACGAGGTATTACAATTGGTGATGCTGCTGGCAGTATGTTATAAGTGCGAATTCCTGTAGTATCAAGCTTAGTTATTCTGCTACGTTTGATGTTTTCAAAAGTCCTAAAAGTTAAAATACAGCACGCTATGCTTTTCTTTTGAAAAAAGGATAGAAAATCAAGTTTGCAGAAGCCTAGTTTGTCATTGCACAAAGCAAACTGCTCACCTTTTGTTGCGAGTACGTCGATTAAACTTTGATATTGGTTGGTTTTTGTTGCTTCGTGTTTTTTGTAAAGATTGTTAGAGTTTTTTAAGACTTTTCTTCCATGTCTTTGTATCCATTTTATAAACGTTTTTCTAAAAAATTAAAAGACGTTTTATAAAAAAGAGTACTTTATAAACTTGGGTTATTTGCACAACCATAGATTACACTTTAGAAAAATTTGAAATTTCATTACAAATATAAACAAACTTTGTTACTTACATTTTTTGCTGTTTAGCTTGTGAGGTCGCAAAAAAGTTTTTGCTCGTCATGTTGTCGTTTGCTGTTTTTAATCCGCAGAAGGATCCGTTTAATGTTCTGAATTTTCTTGCGATGTATGCGTTATCCTTTGCACAAGTTGAAGATATTGCAACTTTTGTCCTGTAATTTGATCGAGTAGATTTTCGTAAGTTAGATTTTCGGAGGTGTAGACAGTGAAACACTCCTGTCGTGTAGGAAGTTCGTTCCATGGATTCTTGGGCAAAAGGCGGTAACTCCGTATCCATGATTTTTATATGCTCTAATGAGCTTAAAGATTGAGATCGACAATGCTCAACCTGAAAAAATAAATAAAAATTTAATAACTCGTAAAAAAAATGATTAAATATATCAAACTTCTGGTGATTGTCGGTAACTTTAACTATTATTGTAATCAACAAAATTTTAAAAATTTACTTACCAACAATTGTCTTGAAGGTTTTGAATTAATCCAAAATGGTTGAAAACACATTATTTCAAATATAGCGTGTTTTTTCACACTATAACAATCAGTTTTATATTGCTGAAAAAGATAAACAAAAATTTAGACAAATTTGTTAGCTTGCTTTAATCCTAATAACTTCAACAATTTTCTGTTACATAAACAACAATAAATTTACTACCATATAATTTTGAATCAAAACAATTTCAACTGTTATTCTGCTCTTGCTCAAATTCGCTGACGACTTGTTTCAAAAACAATTTCTTTAATGTGAACTAAAATTTCTTGATGTTGGTTAATATATGAAATTTGAGTCACGTGGTTGGTAATAGTGAGTTGTGATAGGCTCAATACAGTTAAAGAAAAAAGTGTCGGTGAACGAAGCAAATATAGTCATCGCCATTGACCTTTTTTGCAACTTTGTTATTTGGTTGATGCTTCTTATCTCTTTGCAGTTATTACAAACAAGACTAGATATCTTTCCATCTTTCCTTTCACCTGCACGCAATCTACCGCCACAAGGAACACTAAAAGCAATAAGCATGCTGCGAATTATAGGTATGTCGCGTTTTTCCGTTACCTCGCACGCCACTGACGGTTATGCATTGTTGCGAAATCCTCCACTTATTGCCTAAAGGCAAACTTTTTAGCCCTAATAGATGTCATAACTTGTTTTCCAAAGATCTTTAAACATTGTTCAAAAACTTTATAATCGCTTTTGACCGTGTTAGGAAAAATAGGATACGCTTTGGTAATAAAACATCTCTCTGTTAACGCCTTAAATTTTCTTGTGAAACATTAATCCATAGGATAAAATACCGCTTTTAAAAAACTTCCCATAAACATTTATTTACTGGATGGCAAAAAAACTTTTTACAAACAATTCCTGTTACAATTTAATTAGAAACACACTGTTATAGCTTGTCGTAATCATTTTTTCTCGCTTTTGGTTTGACCCAACCTTCCAACAACATAACTAACCAGTTGTCAACGTACATGCAGTGTATTGCTAAGCAGTACACACCGGTAAGCAAACTTAACTGTATCCGGGAAAGCTTAAATTTGAGAGGTTTCAGACGAAAAACTTATAAAATCCAGTGCGTCGCTCACCAAATGGTTTGAGCTCTCTGGTACACTAGCGCTAACATCTTTTTTTAAAATGATGATCGCGTGATTTCCACCTGCATTGTGAAATGTTATTTGTAAGGTATCCCGTTACTGTGTAAAGATTGGCGATGTAGTATTCTGTTTAGGCATGTCAATCTTTTCATCTTGCTCTTTTAAACATTTATTTCTTTCCATGGTGTTGATTGGTTGGATTCTCCGGACATTTGAGGACAATTTCAATCATTTTCAGCAAGCAGCACACTGATTCTGGAAAAGATTTGTTTTATCTTAATTAGTTCATTTGGACGTCACTTTGATTGCATCTAAAATGCCATGAAATGCAATGTTTTGTCTTCCTTTACTATGCTTCTGTATCTTTTTGCTCAACTTTCTACTTAACTATATTCATCTGACGCGCTCATAATGAGAGCGAAACCATTCGTGGATTGCTATTTCTATTCGCAGCAACATTATTTATAATCTAAATTCCCATTCAGCAGGCCAGGTAGGATTACGTTGTGTCTTATTATTTATAATGTTGTCTTTGTTTTTCTTGAAATTAATCTAGCAAACTCCATTTGCCTGTTCTTTACTTTTTCTCTTTTGCAACTGGTATCTTTCTCACTGTGTTGAATGCTAAACGCCAGATTGGGTAATTTTATTGAGTGGTTTTCGATAGGGTGATTGTTATCACTGATGAGGAACGTAATCCCAAAACAGGATGGCTCAAGTCTTATCTTGTAAAATCCAGACCATATGTCAAATTTATTTTAGAATAAAAAAGCGAGAAAAAAAGAATATAAACATATCAAATACGGCTACATTGTACAGTATTTATTATGCATTTTATCGCTGAAACGTAGCATAAATTTGCTTGGTCCATTTTTTACAACTAGGACCCCACCCACAAATAAGCTTACTGTATCTTGTCAAACAACTCAGAATGTCGGTGCGCCTAAACTCAAACATTAAATATGAATTTGTGTATTTGGATTCACGGCAAACCACTTTCGATTACTCACAATTGTTGGAACCAAGTTATCATGCAGTTAAAAGAAAGATCTCTAGGATAAGTTTCCCATTTGTTTGACATAATTACAAAGCAATTGCTACCAAAAATACAAATTTAAGAAGAGATGATGTCTGTGTTTTTATGATTCATAATCGTGAATGACTTTATAATCAGCTTATTTCGTAGAAATAAATTCTGGACGAAGATTTTCTTGTATTTAATCCAGTAAAATTATTGTTTTTACATCTCATTACAATGTCGATTAATGAAGCATATGTTGGGAATTCTTTGTTTTTTGTTTACTGCCATCACTGATCAAAAATCTTATTAGTTGACTCAAGCATTACTAATATTTATCACATGTAGTTGTCATAAAAAACAAGAACATTATGTGTATTTATCACAAAGATTGTATTTCTTGAGCGAGAAGAGGTTAGATCTAGATAACCTACACACACGAAAAACAAATTTATTATTGCCAGAAATCTGTGACAAGTCATGAGCATTTGGAACCAAATATTCGCAGCTTTAGAATCTTTTTTCCAGAACCATTGTAAACATCACTGTCAGTGTAGAAAGAAAAAAGTGTAGGTCAGCGGGGTAAGCAAATGGGGACTTTGGATTGCAGTGATTTAAAGCAGGGTATATTTTAGTGCTATTCAATTTTTTGGGTCCAAGCAGTTTTTTAGCAAAATGATAAGTGCCTGAGTAAATCTGCACAAGGGATCCAAAATTAGTTTGTGGGTATGCAGTAAACGCAAAATCAACGAAATGCTATTTTTCTCCTTGATTTTTTTTGTTTTGTTCCAAAAACGCTATAAAAATTACTTTGCTTCAAAATATTATTTATATCCGATTAAATGTGGCGCGATTTCATTTTTGTGAAACAGGTATCAGAATAAAATAAAAAAAAATTTAATGCTGCCCAAGCATGTATGCAAGATAAGCGCTTGTGCTGCATGTATCTCATACACAATGAAGAAAATCGCTTACGGATGAATTTTTGAAGAGAATGAGGCTTTCGCAAATTAATATAAGAATAGGAAAACCTTGTGTATGGTTTACCGAAACCTGTGGCCTCAGAAACTCTGTCAAAGATTGATACCATTGGCCTATAGAGACAATTTTTGCTTTAATTAGCTGTTTAACTGCACATTAAATGACCAACAAGATTTGACGAACTCTGGCATGAGCTACGCAATTTGTCCACATGTTTATTTGATGTGATACCTCTTTGAAATCTGATCAGAAAACCCTGAAAGGAGCATAATTATTGAAAGAAGTTGGAACAGTGCTATGGCCTGCAGTAGATTATAAAAACGTTACTTTAAATTGATTTTTGGATACACAAAGTCTAAATCAAATAATAAGGCCTATATCATAGACCTGTTTTCGGTTGGAGACTGAAGCAAAACAACAAGAAAAACGTTGCATTTACAGAAATCATGCGGTTCTGACAAAGGTTTCCATCTCCAAAAAAAGTCGATAGGAAACTTTTTTTTAAAAGAACGATTAATTAATTTCGAAGCTTCTCGGTCACGGTAAGTTTTATGTAAAAGCTTTGAAAAATATGAATCCACAGTGTTGTTTTAAGGCGTTTTGAGGAACCGAAATAGTCTGTCAAAATTGTCCAGCGGTCTCTTGAAATCCGCTTTTACAATAGTGTGGAAAGCTGTGTTTTACGATATAAATTGCTTAGTGGTTCCTCAAGCCAAACCTTAAAAAAACGCTCTGAGTCCACCTTTCGGCTTTAGTTGCCTACAAGTTTTGCACCACCAATCATTCGTTTAAATTTCTTGAACTTATGGACGTGGGCTTAAATTTTTACCAATTGAAATTTTTCAAATTGCAAAAACATCGCAATTTTTTTTATTTTAGACAAATCAGCAGCTTCAGAGTTCTGTTACATAACTCTGTAGCTGTTTTTTGCTGAGTTTGTGAACTTGAGCTTCTGGGCTTTTTCGTAACACACAAGCGTGATCAAAGCAATCTTTGTAAAAATAAATCGTTATTGAATTAAAGCATTTCGCTGACTAAACAAAATTGCAGGCTTTATGAGAGCTGAGTTTACTGAATTAATAAACAAGGTAGAGGATTAAAAATTAATGCAAAGTTAAAAACATGCAAATATGTGGACTGTGAAATCTTTGAAATATGAATAAAACCATTAAAAGAACCTGGTATATTTCATTCATTTAGCAACATTTGTTTCTTCTACTGAAAGACAAAGTCAAAAGGGGTAGCCATGGCACAATGCCCCCACGTAAGTACGTCCCTGCCCTACACGCAGTCACACTCGCGTTTTATAAGTTTTATTTTCCTTGCAAGTACACTCTTTGAGCTCGATAGCTCTACCAGCATATAATGTTGATAAGAAGCTTAATATTTCTAGTTTTTGTAATCATTATTTTTTAGCTTTAATCTCTTTCAATTTTCTGATGGTCAAATCAACGACATCGACACAATTGTGGCAGTTGTTTTAATTAAGAACAAAGTAGTTAAAGAGATATGAGTTTAGATAACGACCTTTCGAAATTTGATTGGTTTAGTCCCTCAGCAATAATAATGTACTGATAAGCTTACAAGATGTGATATTTTTACACAAACAATTATTATTCTATTCGTTTGTGCTATTTTTGAACTTATGTTTAGATTTTGCCGGAAAACATTTTATAATATTTAGCTGATATAGAAATTTTGGCTTTAATAAAAAAAACTTTGTGGTTTTGATTTAATAAAGTTCAACTTCCTACCACAGAGAGCATTCAGTTGAAATAAATAACAGCTTCATGTAGTTGGCTTTGAAGCAATGTTTAATCTTTCAGATAAGTTATAATTAAAACCAACCTTTAAACTGAGAAACGTGATAAAGTATTATTCAGTTGAATAAACAATTTACAAATTACATTTGAAATCATATAAAGATATATTATAAATCCTTAGGGCTGCTGAGTTACCTGTAATTTAGCTACGACTTAATTAAAGTCATCAAGGAGAATTTCTGCCCATTAAACAGCGCTTTCACGCGGGAAAACGTTGATTTAAAAAAAAAAAATATTGTAATAAGTTTCCTCAGGGGCGGACCCAAATTTGTTTGTAGGGGCGAGGGGGCTATAGGAACCAAATATGTGCTTAACTTGCCGCTTTGTCCGTTTGGAAATACCTAAGTACCAATGTATCACTATACATATACCGTATTGAAATTGCATTTAATAATACGGTGTAAGCCCGGTGGCCGAGGCAAGAAAGCTTGACTTTCAATCACAAGGTTCTGGTTTCGAACCTGAGTCTGTCTGATGAGCAGTCAAACGCGAAACTAGTCTTAGAATTGGTATTTACAGCGTATATTTAGTAAGTCTTCTGGTATACCATAATATCTCTTTATATATACCTACACCGGTTACTAAAAATGTAGGGGGGAACTTGAGCTTACTCAGTCCCCATCTCTTAACGGATTTGCCTCCATTCTGAGCTGGATTTTAATGGTCAACGAGTGGAAACAGCCAACAAAGCTCGAAAAAATGGAAATCACCATGCTTGAAATCTGCCTGTAATCTCACACAACTCAATTTACAACCACACCCAACACAAACGCAGTCTTTGTCTTCTTAGTGCTAAAAACTCAAGTTATCCTGCATTGGTCTCGACGTTAAGACATTGTTATCGGGTTAAAGATCTGGAGTTCGATTCCCGGATCGGTAAAATCAAACGCAGTGTCGCCTACGGCTGCGACCGTTGCGACGTTCCTTGGAAGCTGTGTAACCCAGGCGTTGAGTCGCGAAGATGAGCCCGGCCACCCCTGACACGCTTCGCCGTAATAACGCGAGTATAGTAAAGAATTTTTTTGGTCTTTACTCATGATACGAACTACTTGTAGTTTCCAGGCAATGCCCAACCTGGAAATGCAGATCATCGCAATTTGCAAGCATGAGTTATTTCAGTTTGAAGCGAAAAGATTACTGACCAGAATAACTGCGATAATTGCCGAACTTTAAAAGCTGCAAATAAACGTCTAGGAAATCAAAGCTTAAAAAATCTAGGTCTGCTTTTAAACCCTAAAATGGCAAATTATAAGCAAACCACGGTTGCTATGTTGTTCATTGTTTTTAGAATTAAGCCACATGTCATAAAATCGTCCAGTTTTTTTAAAAGATAACATTACGATTTACAGTAAGGATGTAAACTCATAATAAATCAGTTGCGGATTGCTTATTCAAACAACTTATTTCGTAACTCATTCGGAAGGTTTGTTAAGTCAAGGTTACGAGTTAGTCCATGCTAAGAAATATAGTAGTAAACAACTCACTATTCACAAAACAAATAAGGTTGGCAGAACAAGTCTGGTAGCCTAGCTACTAGGTACACGAGTGCTTGGTAACTAAGTACACAGTTTAAGGTCAAAAATATTGTTTTAGTAGCTTTTATCAGCAAAAAATAAACACGCTAGTTAGTTCTAAAAGATTCATTGAGACATCTTGAAGAGTGTGTCACTACATCGACCAGCCCACAAGTTTGTTTGGGGCTCGGCCACATTTTCAACGTGCGGTAAAAAATAATTTCTCCTTGCTCTATATTAGGATGCTTTTGACTATTTTTGATACAGATGGAATGATTGTAGCGCGTGACATAATCACGTAACATTAAACCAAGTTCATTTCAATAATAGAGCAGTGTTTCTTTGTCTTGATAAAGCCACAGACCCACTGATTATATTTGACAACTTATGAGCCCGTATGAGAAATACGCTGTAACGGTTACTGGTAGAACGTCGTTCACGTGCACATCCGTGTCATTAGGGCTAACGAACCTTTAGAAGCATCTTTGCGAACAGAGGCTAAGCCAGAGGAAAATTCATAATGGCAAGCAAGTTATAACAGACCAAAGGTTACAAATATTGCTTTACTTTATAAGAATATTTCAAGCATACATTAAATTAGATTTTAGCAAAAGGGGAAGTCAGTACCCCCTGTCTATACCGAATGTTCGCAAATCTCTACAGCGGTTCATTGACCACTGGTTAAGAATCCTTTATATAGAGTCCGCAGACCAAAAGTTTGTTGAAGGATGCAAAGTTATTTGTATAAATTCTTTATCGGTTCAGCGTTTACACATTTCCCATCTCGCAGCAACGTAAAATTATGTAACACGTAAAATTATATAACTTCCTCTGTTGTGGTCTGTTGTTGACTTTGAATGAAAAGTAACTATTATTTATCTATGTTGAATTTCGCAGCAGAGACCTTATGTGAATTGCAGAGTAATTAGAATTGTTAGGAGAGCAAAGCTGCAAAATTTTGCTTTGAATCATGCGATATATTAAATACAGGGTGATTCGAAAGTAACTTAAAACGCGTACATTTTATTCAAATACTGTAATGTGTTTCTCCGTTTTTTGTGTTGTATGTTACTTAATGTGTGGCAATTAAATCTATGCTCTTGTTTTTTTTGTTTTAATAATTTTAGTATTCATTTGAAATAAATTGTACGTCAGCGCTTCTCAATCTTTTTTTTATGTTACAGTTTAAATTTTGGGTGAAAAGAAGTTTAAAAACTTCGGCGACCAAAAATTTTCTTAATTTTGTTTTGTAAACACAAAAATCAAGCTAAGAAGATTGCAATTTATCACAAACGCACAAATTTAATCAACTTGAGCTTCGGTTTTGAATTGATTTCACAATTTTGTCAAAAAATGGGAACAATTTTGCTTAGGACCAATCTCGTGTCATTTTCAGGCCCAAGGCTGTTCCTGCTGGTAGGCTATAGTTATCGTTTTGATCTGCGCAAAATCATAATAGATTTGAATGTACAGATATGAATTACTACAGCCAAATATCCTTCCAAATCACGCCGAGGCCCACTTTGGGTCGCTACCCAGAGGTTGAGAAACCCTAATATAGATGCCTGTAAAATTTATAGAAAAATTTGGATATCTGAATAACAGACTCCATAAAAAGTTAGCTAAAATCAATTAATATTTGGTGCTTGCCACAACCTGAGCTTTTGTATCTTACCAAACCAACTGAGCAAATAATTAAAACTGTCGCCTCCTTCTCATCATGTCATGCATTATCATCATTATTTTACGCCAGTGGTTCCTAACCTTTTTAATGTACTGCACCCTCATAATATTTTAAGGTATTCTCGCACCCTGTACAATGCATGCAATAAGACAGCGCTGAAACGATTAACAATAATTCAACTGAAAATGAAAGCACTTGCATACAAAACAAAAACTGAAAATCCCTTCACACCCTCTGAAATGCTGTATCAAACCACCATAAGGGGTTCGAGGACCCCTGGTTGAGAAACTCTGTTTTACGTAGTGCTCTTCAAATTTTTTGGCGACACGAAACCCTACTACCAGTTTTGAAAACTTGGTGGAACTCAATTTGTAATTGCAATTAAAGACTCAAGTTAAGCTGGATTTAGTAAAGCAACGCGCTGCGTAAATAAAATGAGTCACAAAAACGTAAATAATGCCTTCGCATCGTTGACACAGAAAAACAGTTTACATCATAGGTACATACCGATCCATTAAAAGTCATCTGCGCAAAAAAATTTAAAAACTCAAAAAGCTTCTGATCGAGTATAACCGAAAAATTATACACTAATTTTTTAGTTATACTCGATAAGAATTTTCATGATGCGATTGCTGAGAAGCCGCTTCAGTTTAATCATTATTTTACTTTTGAATTTAAAGTTGGGGGTGATTCAGGAAGAAAACCATTGTAACTCAAGAAGCTCTCTGCAAATTTGTTTAAGGTCAGGGAATATTCTTGAGCATGCCTTTTGGACCCCACAGTTCTGCAAAGAACCGCTCCTTTACAGAAATAAAAACCTTCATATAGATTCAGCAACTTCAACTCAGCTTTCTAAACGATACTGCTGGAAGCATAAAAGTTTCATTTTATCATAATTCCTCTGCTTAGAAAAGCAGGATAAATAATCTCGTGACATTACGGGCATAATACAACTTGACAAAAGTGGGTCTCCTTTTTTATTTTAATTTTGATCTTATTTTAAGTTCGTTACCACAACAACGTATACTGTAATATTTACTAATATTTATTGTATGCGGTACTTTCATGTTTATTTGCATTACTCATTCGAGGCCATCCTCAAGCTATCCAAAGTGTAACATTTTTATTTTGTTCTTTACAGTACGAGTAAACACTCACGTTAATCGAAAGTTGCTAAACCACTTTTAATCCGCGCCTGTGGACGCAGCAAACACTCCTTGATGGTTTTTCACTCAACCCAACATTGATAAACGTTATTTTTAGACTTATCTTCCTGATAATTAAATTTTTTGTTAAGAGAAAATCGTATTGAGTTTGTTTTTATTTTCAACTTAGATGTTGTGTCGTTTAGCTATAATCATCAATGCTTGCTGTGTCACGAAAAGTCTGCATTCAGAATATAGACTAGCGTTCGGTTCCTTGTCGGCCGTGTAAAAATACGAGCCATTGCTTAACGTTGACTCCAAATCCGCTCCTCTTTACTTATTTAATTGTTAATTTAACTCCGTCAGTCTTTTTATTAGCTTTTGGTTTATGACGTTATAATTATACTACTAATTTTGACCCGTTGCCTGGGTTATGCTATTACTTGTAGTTAGAATTGTAAATTCTAGTTCTTACAGTTTTGTACTGCCTTGCACACACTGCTGATGATGACAGTTGAATTTATGTTGTCGAAACGTCCAGTTTTGAGATTTACAGCGGCTATATTTTTCCTCCTTAAACAATTCAAGCAGTGATTTAAATCACTCCGCCGTTTCTACTATAGCTGTTGCTAAAAAAAAATTAAATCCAAGCAAAAAAGAAAACTTTACCAATTATTACATCATGGCCTAGCGGTACCGCGCGAAGGTCAGTGTTGGGCGGAGTCACAAAAAATCAACTCCGAATCCACTCCGAGTCCGAAGAGTAAAACTCCGAATTCGCTCCGAAACCTGTTTAAGTGCTAATTGACAAACTTAAAAAGCTGAGTGATATATTTTATGTTCAGTATAACTTGAAAATGACCTCCGTTCTTCCGAAACTTGAATCCAAGACTTTGCTTTGTTTGCAACCAGTGGCGTACGCACGGGGGGGGGGGGGGGGTTCAGGGGTCAACCCCCCCTCATTGACACGATTGGAAAAAATTAAAAACCGCTCTTTTTAGGACCGATTAGCGTTTTTTCATACAGAGATTGTGTTTTTCTGTGATGTATCAAATTGCCTATATAATCTCGAGAAACTTTCATTGTGATGCAATAATACCGGTAGTCAAACTTTTTTGGTGTGTAGCGCTTGAACCAATGGCTGGCTCAAAATGCAAGCCTGGACAAGGTCAATGGGCACTAAAGCTGGAGTCGTGTTGTGATGTCATTAAGAATTTGTTCTCAACGGCTACGGCTGGACAAGACAACGTTTCAGCGCAGAAGGCATTCTTGGAAGAGAACGGTTGCAACGCATGCAGATATTCCGCTTGCGATGTCATAATTTTGAGCCAAACCAGCCAGTTGGCGAAGTGGTTAAACACATCGCTATCGGCGCGGGAGGTTTTGGGTTCGATTTCTGGGCCCGTACAGGCCGTTAGCTCAGTTGTTTAGTGCACAGGTTATCGGTGCGGAAGGTCTGGAATTCGACTCCCGGGATAGTCAAATCGGCACAGTGTCGCCAACGGCTCGCCACCGCTGCGACGTTTCTGTGTTACCCAAGCGCTAAGAGATGGGCCCCAGTGACGTTCGCAGGGGTCGGGAGTCAGCTTTCCCCTTCCCCCTTGACAATTGCAGAAAAAATGAAACCCATTTTTTTTAAACGAACCGACTTTTCTTTATGCGGAGCTTGCCGAAATTGCTATCATGTTTTCATCCCAAACAACACCATCCCCCACAAAACATTTTAGCGTAAACCATTCCCTTACAAGTACAATGATCATCCCTCCTTACGTCTGCGTGAAAAGTTGTACCATCCCCCTCATAAGTGTTTTTACAACTCGAGCACTGATTACGATGCAATGCTACAATACCGGTACCCGGTAGTCCAACTTTTCTGTTGTGTTTTGCTTGAAGTGCATTTTTGTCATTAATGATGCTGTGAAACAATTAAGAAGTAGGAGTTTCCTTAAATGCGGTGTATCTGCAGTAACTATGGCTACACACAAATTTTTTGTTTTAAATCAAATCAAATCTTGATTATACTCGTTTCATTAAATTCGTTGTAGTGCATTTTTGTCATTGATGATGCTGTGAAACAATTAAGAAGTAGGAGTTTCCTTAAATGCGGTGTATCTGCAGTAACTATGGCTGCACACACATTTTTTTTTAAATCAAATCAAATCTTGATTATACTCGTTTCATTAAATTCGTTGTTGTACCGAAACGTGGTACCGGTAGCGAGTGGCAGGGCCCGACCCCGCGGCTTAGCGCCTGGGCAACGCAGCTCCAAAGAAACGTCGCAGCGGTTGCGAGCCGTTGGCTACACTGTGTCCGACTTGACTGGCCAGAGAATTGAGTCCCAAACCTTACGCATCGACAGCAATATCTTTTAACACTACGCTATAATCGCTCGGTTTTTGGAGAAATTTTATGAAAATATAAAAAACTAAATTGACAGTGCTCTAAGTGCCAAAAGTAAGATAAAAATACTGCCAAAGACGACCATAGACCAACGAAAGATTTGAAGAGGCCTAGGGGCGGAACGAGGGGAGAGACAGCATTGTTTTTTCGTACCGTAAGCTGACTATCTCAGGAGCTAAAGTTCTTCGTTTCCCATAGACACCCCGATTATGTGTTTGAAAGCATTTGATATCGACGCTGTGATTTGGCAAAAAAATGCTTAGATAATATCGACGCTGGTTTTGACTTTAATCGGATGATTAGGGATTCCTCTCGCGCATAATTTATTTTAGTTTAAAAACGTTTTGGTCCGGAGGGCAGTTTTTATGCTTCAATATCTTCACTTTTGAAATTTCATGCGAGAAACTGCCCCCTTCATAATGAGTGTACCGTATATTGACTGTTTATAACAAGGTTTAGCCTATATGCGTTGTTTATATTAATGTTGGTTCTTGAATAAAGTTCTTCTGGAGAAAAGGAATTACTTGTTTTACCCCCTGGGTGCACCCTGTTTGTGACGTTGCGACAGCTAGCCAGCCTATACTTTAGTCAATTAACCTTCCTATGGCCCAAAAATGATTTCAACTGAAATTTTTTCTGAAAATTTTTAACCACGGCCTGACAGCTTGAGTTTCTGTGAAACCTTTTCTCTCCTTAAGTGAAACGCAAAGCATTAAGCAAAAGTGTGAATAAAATATCTTTGTTGTTTCCTTAGTTATGGCATTATATAGCTTAATCATGGTTAACTGTAATTTAGGCTGGAAACATTACAATATGATGCACTTTAATACCTCTAGACTACTGTAATTGTAATGTAGTATCTTTACGTCATCACGATGTGACGTCACCGAAACCCCTCCATTGAAAAATTTTGCTTACGCCACTGTTTGCAACATTGATAATATGCTGCCTTATAATAGCTGAAGATACTTATTAGCATCGGCAGACGCTGCTTTATTTTCCTATACCTCATGTATTGTGTACCAAGACAAAAAGACCAAGAAATAACCTTGCTGCTTCTCCATGACACTACTAGAAGCTGACTAAACATCATTGCTAGGTCCGTATTCGTGCTGAGCAACCACCTGGAGTAACATAAGAATGAAACTTGGCCCCAGAGATTTTTGCGTTTGATCTGGACTGGATTCTTGGCTAAGCGTAGCCTAAACAACGATCAAAAATTCACTGGAAAGGATTTCTAGCCGTCCAACCTAGTTGTTTCAAGCAATAAATGATGATGACACTGTCGTCGACTAAAAATTTTATTTCCACTTTTTTTTATTTTTTGTTTTATTACCACTTTTTTTATTTCCACAACGATAAAACAGTTACTGCAGATGAATCGCTGCAAAGTTTTTGACTATTTTGAAAAGTATTTATTTAGTCAATCTGTTAAGCAAGAAGAAAGAAAGGGTAAAATGCTTAAATTCTTAACACAATTTACGACTGCCAGCAACAATACAAGTACTCGTGTGGCTTTTTCTTCTTATCACCTCAACCTAATCTAAGATATTCGTAAATACATTAAACAATTTTCAACTTTTGACTTTTTATTTTGCGATAAATTTCACGGTTAACACCAAAATTTTTTCAAAAAAATTTACATGTAAGATTAATCAACAAAAATAATCAAAATTTTACATCGTTTTTGCGTCGTCCATGAGCAAAAATAATTTTCCGCACTAATTATATTTTAAACTAAAATGACAACTAAACCATAAAAAATGTATTGTTTAAACGTTCCCATGTCACCTTACTGCATTTTGTTGTCAGTGCTTAAAAATTATTCTTACTGAAAAGGTATGAGAAATTCCTGTTCGTGACTTGTTTCTTTTAAATGTATGTTTATATAAAGCAAATTATCATTTAGTTGCTACCGCTTCATAACAATTATAAATATCTCGTTTATCAAATGCTTTGTGGTTTTTGACACAAACGAAATTTACATGCATAGCTTTAAATATCTACTATAGCTGCAAGAACCACTTATGGTTTTACAATAGGCTGTAAAGTTGATGCAGAAGCTAAACCCAGTGAGCGTGACACATTGGCAATAATTTTGAATTGAGAGTTGGGAATATTTTTCTCAACTCAAAACATCAATTGGAAGAAAGGCTAAATTATTTTTTCTCATTCGAATTTCGCTAATTTTAATTTTAGAACCTTTTTGATTTTTTGTCGACCTTGATTCAATAACCGGCATTTTTTTTTTGCATTTAGTTGCTTATTTATCTTCCTATTACGTGAAAGCGATCAAAGCGCTATAACAAGCACGCTTAGGAGTTACCGGCCATCTGTTCACTACACCAAGATGGGGGAACACCGCGAAGTGCCTTTCCCAACGGCACAACAAGTAATCTTGTCGGCTTGTTCTCCACACTGAGCGTCAAACAGGGAAGCTGTGAATACCAAATCTAAAGTCATTGGTTTGATCCGATTTGGAATCAAACAAACCCGAGTCTACAGCTCCAGAGGCGAACGTTCTTACCACTCGGCCATCTAAACTGAGTGAATTATTCATCAAAATTGCCAAAATTTTATGTGGCAGCCAAAAATAACAAGATCAAAAGCAAAACGAAGTCGTTTACGACTAATAAACCATTCTTCTATCCAGAGTACAGTAAATAATAATGTATTCTATTGATTCCAATTACTTTTGATGCTAATATTTTACTTAAGATTGAACATTTTGACTTACGTAAGACTACTGTATCCAACTAGTTTTTGTTTCAAAAACCGGAATCGCTTCATAGTTAGTTAATTGCATCTTTATTCTCCTATTACGAGAAAGCGATCAAAGCGCTGTAACGAGCTCGCTAAGGAGTTGCCAGCCACCTGTCTACCAGACCAAGATTGGGAAATCCCTTTGAGTGCTTTTCCCAACGGCATAACAGGTAAACTTGCCGGTTTGTTCTTCACACTGTCCCTTCAATGCTGAGCGTCAAGCAGGGAAGCTGCGAATACCAATTTGAAAGTGATTGGTTTGACCCGACATGGAATCAAACCCGAGTCTATAGCAGTTCTAGAGGCGGACGCTCTCACCACTTGGCCATTGGAGCTGCTAAAATCATCTTTGAAGCCACTTGAAGATATCAACTGCCCTAGAGTAACTAAGAAAATTAAGCGGAAAAAATTCGACGTTATTAACTGCATTGATATTAAGCTTTCGGCAACACTTCAAATAATGATACTAATATAGCTCATGGTATTTTTATTTGTATTGAAAACTGCAAGATAGATCATGGCATTGAAGTTTCGGTGGAAAGGCTTTCAGATATATCGACATTTAAAATTAATTTTGTTTTAGAATCTACTGAAAGTTTTTGTTAAAAACAAAAAAAAATAATCTAAAATTTCTATTTTTTACAATTCCTTAAAATTTTATCCGTACTAACCAAATCTATTAGTGCAAAGTCAGACATGTTGATCTTTGCATCAACACTATAGGCCTACAATTAATCCTTATAAATAAACCCAACAGTTTCACCGAAAATCGACATCGCAGCTAATAATGTTTTTATGACTGTCAAAAAAATTTCAAAAAGTTTAACTCTTGATTTGAATTTGAAATTAAATAAAATATGTAGACAGCAAAGAGAATCCATGACATTTATGAGAATGCCTGGAGGCGATATATCCATCAACTGTATTGTTTTATCGTTTTTTTTGTTTTTTTTTTATCAGAATAATAAAAAATTTCTAAGAAGACAAACAATAGCACCAACAAAAATTTTTTACGAGAATTTTTCCGAAAGCAATTTTGTTTTATAATCATTCAAATCTGCTTCAGCTTGTAACATTTGAAATGCAGACCTTAACCATGAAGTGTGTTACAAAGTTTTAACTATTGTTGTGTCGTTTCAATACGTTGTGTTAACGGTAATTAATTTTACATTTTGTTATTGCCATTCCGCAACTCACTCAACAACGAGTTGTTGAGATACTGTACATCAGTAAATGCAAATACATCTGTTCAAACGCAGCCTGGAACTTCCAACTAAAGCTTTATCAGAAAGCGCGTTGTAAATCATTTTTTCGTAAAAAGGATTAAACGAGATCGACGGCATAGATTTGAACGTTGAACTGCTTAGCAATAGTTTGGTACAACCGTAAAGTATATGCATCCCAGGCAAATGCACATACTGTACTCGTAGTTGAGAATTGAAGCCCGCCATTTCTTTTGAAGTCTATTGCCTGACGTAGAGGCCAACTCCAAGCACTTATAGGTAACCACAAGGATGTACGGAGCGAGCGTAGAAATCAACTAATGCCAACGCGATGAGACACGATATCGGTGATGCAATACGACAATGGAAAATTGTTTATTTCAATCTGCAGTCAAGAGTTTAAATCATCTTTTGGGAGATTACTTCGCCTAATTGAAACTTGCAACCATGCCCACTCTTGTATTCCATTAACTCCTCTTCTCCTACCTGCATGCCATAACATTAATCGTTTTGTTGCCTCTTCCCTTTTCTAGTACCGCGTTATATTTCCTTAATCTCATCGTATTCAGTGTTGTGTGGACGGTGCGGAAATAAAAGACACTATTATATCACTACTAGCTGACAGGATGGGCTCAGTTCTAGGTCGAGTCATGGTATGAAAAAAATGGTATCTATAGTGTAGCGCTGCCTAACACTAGCGGCGTTCGTTGGCTTAACGCAAGATTGAGAAGTGGTTTTATGTAGTCGGAAAAAAGAGCACAATAAAGCTCAATTCTTCGTTCTACTTTTATTCCTGCGTAACAACAAAAATGCATATTATGACATCAGTTTTTAGACCTACAGCCAGAAATATACCATGCCAAAAAATAGAAGATAAACTTACGCCTACACCAACTACGCAGCAAGAAAATTCATTTACGGGACTGCAGACTTATAATAAACAAAGAAAAACTCACCAAATCTATGACGAGCCTAAGCTTATCCAAGTCTTACTTGTCTCAAAAATCTCCAACAAAAAATAAAAAGATATTATTTATAGTACACTGTATACCGGGAAGCTGAGCTGTAAAAGCAAACAAAACGAAGAAATAAGCTCTTCCTATTTAACCACGCCCAAAAAAAATTCTAACTGTAAATTACCGTAAAGCTCTGTCTACTTGCACATTCCTACGTGAGTGCGTTGCATACCTACACACTCAGAGGACTGAAACTCCAGACCGCACACAAGGCGATTTATTATTATTATTATTATTATTAGGGAATTTAACGGCGCTTTGTAACTATAAGAAAGTTTTTTTTTTAGCGCCAGGACTATTGTTGGGGAAAAAACACGTGATATAAATGAATAAGTGACACAACGTAAATAACAAACAATTAAACAAGTATAGGCCTACCCCCTCCTCCCCAACCCCCCCAAAAATGCATATCATATATCTGAAAACCGACATTTTGATAGCATGTAGGTGAAGGTCTGCACCAATACACAAAAAACTCCAGTAAAATAGATATCTTTGAAGACACCAACAATTCAAGCACATCGTAATCTAAACATTAACACAAGACGCAAGAATTAAGCATGCACCAGAAACACAACTAAACAATGCACGCACTGACCTAAATATTAGAAGAAGACACAAGAATTAAACACAGGAACGAAAAAAGGTTGGAGAATCGTCATGCCGCATCAACTAATATTATGTATTGGAATTTTGCCAATGGAGAAAGAAAAGAGAGAAAACCTATTTGCCTCATTAAATAAAAGCACCAGATGTTTTGAGAAAATTGGAAAGACTTAATGTCGCTTTTGGATCGAATAAAGTTTGGAGAGTGAATTTGACGTTTAATTTCTTTAAATCCTTATTTCAAAGTTGATCTTTGGTGATTGTACTTTGGGCACACTAAAAGATAATGGACCACATCTTCTAGAACGTTGCGCTTTGAGCATAGACCGGTGTCATGTTTTAAACCAATTCGTTGCATGTGACTGTTGAGCTTGCAGTGGCCAGTTTGAGGACGAAAACTTTGAGGAGAACTGGAAAGATTTTGATTGTAAATGGAGGGAAAACATTTTTTGTAAAATGCACCAGTAGAAATTGAAATATATTGCTGTTGCCAAATCTTGAGACAATGACTTATGATGATTGATTTTATTTCCGATAGAGAAAGTTCGAAATTGACGGTTGAAATTCCGGAGTCACAGTTTCTTCTTGTAGCATTTATAGCCAAATTATCAGCAATTTCATTACCTTGGATTCCATTGTGTGATGGAACCCACAAATGCGTTACATTAACACCAATCGAAACTAAAAAATAATGCAATAATTTAATTTTAAAACAAATCAGTTATAAGCATGCAGTTAAGCTCCAAACAACAAGTCCACAGGCAATCAGCGCACGTATAAGAGTAACAGTGTCTTTACAAAGCATTGCAGACATGTCAATCAAACGCAAACGCTCACGGTTCAAAACTTAAACTTCCAACTCAGCAACATAAAACGCAGTATCGAAACCAGGGGTAGACCTTCATAAAAACTGCAGATACAGAACCGAAAACTGCAACATATAGCTACAAGTTTAGCTCTTAGCGTCAGAGCAATTGTGGAGAATGATATTTATGGTGAACATGAATCAATGGAATAGAAAGCAAATTAGTTCTGGCGTTAAAACATGTTTAAACGCACTAAATAAGACTCTAATATTTTACATTGCAGCAAAGATGTGCACATTTGCTTACACTTTGCACTTGCTTAGCCATATCTTACACAGCAGATTCCAATTGGTGCTCCAAAAAGCGAAATTTGTATTTTTTAAAAGATCCCCTTGAAAATTTTCAGTCGACATCATTTGGTAATAAATTTGAATCACGTATTTGAAACTTACTGGAACGAAAAAAAATTGAACCATCCACTCTAGAAAAAAGATGTAACCTAAAAATAATACAGTAACTGGACATGGTCAAACAAGGGGTGGATTCAGCGTTTTCTAGGAGGGGTTTGCGAATTAAAAAAAGCTTTTGTTGCCGCTTTGTAAAATGTAAAGCTAAAAAACTAAGAATAGGGATTGAGTCTTTTAACCTTGAATCCGTTAATGTGGACATTGGTAAGCTTCAGTTGAAAAAATGCTATGTAGAACATTACAAAAGATTTACGCGTTGATGTTCAACCGGCCGGTTAGCTCAGTTGTGAAGACATTGCTATCGGTGCGAGAGGTCTGGGGTTCGATTCCTGGGCCGGTCAAGTCGTCAATGGCTCGCCTCCGCTGCGACATTTCTTCGGAGCTGTGCCGCCCAGGTGCTAAGCCGCGGAGATGAGCACCGCCACTCTTTATACACGCTTGGGGGTAAGATTTTATTTTGATTTGGTTTTTGTTCTGTGACCTGCCATTGCTTACCGAATTGAAAATCTGTATTTACGCATCTTTGCAAGCTTGTAAAAGTTTAAGCATCATTAGGTTTTCAGTAACGAAGTATCTCTTTAAGTTTAAAAAACATTATATTGGTTTCAAAGTTATAAATGGAGATAATTTTTGACGTCAAAGGCCCTAGAATTAATTTAATCAAGAATTTTAATGAGTTGTTTTGTTTGCAATTACAGCTCAACCTCGACAAGCGACGCCTAGAAATGTGTATTTACGTTATACCAAACCTTTTTTCTTCAAGATATCTTATTAAAATGATGTTGAAGTATGTTTAATTGAAGAGTGTGAACGTCTTTCTTGAATTGTATTTACAAGAAGCTGCTTTCATGTTTTTTCTTTTCTTTTTGAATGGTTTCATCGCTATGTCAAATATCAATAACTTCACCATCTCATTTCAATCACTGCAATCATATTAAGCAAAACTTCAACGTTTTTTTTAACTGCATTACTAGCACAGTCCAGTTTGATTGGTATTTGAAGCGTTTCTACCTCCGTACGGGATTCCACCACTCAGTACAAGGAGCGCGATCCGAAGCGAGCTGGTTACAGCTCTATCACCGTTTTTTGCAATTGCAGGCTAACACTACAGAAGTCTTTAAAAAAATTATTGTCCAATTCTCAAATCTTTTACAGCACAATGCCGCTGGTATAAAAGTTGGTTAGCTCGTACTAGCGTAAGCATTTTTCACTAAAAGCGCATGCTCTCGGTGCCGGAGGTTCGGTTACAGGGTTTCGATTAACGAGCCGGTCAAATCGGTTCGCCACCGTCGCGACGTTTCTTCGGACTTGTGTTGTCCAGGCCCTAAGCCGCGGAGATGGTTACACGCTTCGGCATAATACCGCGAGTATAATGACGATTTGATTTGAATTTACAGCTGAGATAAAGGTTGGCTTTTTTGCCTTGCTTTATGATTTCGTCCAGCTTAATATTGAATTATTTTAATTCATTCATTTAGTTGCATATTTATCCTCCTATCTTGCAAAAGCGATCAAAGCACTATAACGAGCTTGCTTTGAAGTTGCCGGCCATCTGTCTGCCACACAAAGATGGGGGAATCCCTTTAAGTGTCTTTCCCAACGGCACAACAGGTAAACTTATACCGGTAGGCTTGCTCTCCACACAGTCCTTTCATTGCTAAGCGTCACGCAGGGAGGCTTTGAATACCAATTTGAAAGTCATTGGTTTGACCGGACTCGGAATCAAACCCGAGTCTACATCTCAAGAGGCTAAAGTCTTTACCACTCGGCCACCTGAGCTGTTATAACAAGCAGGGCTGAAGCTTAACCTAAACGCAAACAGGTAAAAAAGGAGCGTTTTTTGTATAACTAAACTAAATTCATCTTCAGTTGAAATACAGTTGTTTAAATGTCATTTTAAGGAACTAAGTAAAAGAAATCTTTTAGCACTGCCGGTTTAGTTTAAAAAAATATCAAAGCAGCATTTGAGTAGAAGAATATTCAAATTTCAAATTGATTCTACTATAAAACTAGCGTAAGCATTTTTCATTAAAAGTTTTTTTTTATATTTTTTTGGTAAATATTGATGAATTCGCTTGAACAATAAAGTATTTTAAAATTTATTTTGAATTTTACATCTCGGTGAACAATTATTAAATTTCCTCAATTTTAGCGGTCAACATATTTTCCACTAAATGAAAAACAACTGACTTTGGGATTTTCCATGCAGAAGTTTTGAGTTTTGTGTGTTTACTGTTAGTCTAGTCAAAAATTGAATGACTTTTTTGTGGGGTAATTAACAGAAAATTATTGCAAAAACGTTGCATTTATTAAACAAACTTAAAGATAAAAAAAGGATGTTTAGGAATAAAAATTCTAATTATAAAATGTTCGGTAAGAAATTGCTTTGGAGCAACCTTGTTCCAGTTACTCCCATCGTGTTGCAAATGTTTTGTAAATTAAACAAAATTTTAATTTTCTCTCAAGTGCTCTGACATTTATTCTGCACAAAAACCTCTACGATGAAAATCATTCTCAGAAAAGTTCGCTCTGCAGTGAAAATTACTCCTAAGCAATGTCAATCTGAACATGATTTGCAAAGTGATAATTGAATCTATGATTCAATTCTATTTTAGCGGAAAGATAAAAATTTGATAGTTTCAATCTTTATCATACAACCATGACCTTTTTTCTGTGAAAAGAAAAGTTCTCTTTATCTTTAAATACAGGGTACTTAAAAAAGTAACCATCTAATGTATTGATTATAAGTGATTTTCATTGTTCTAATGTCCTATAGTCAACTCTACTTATAGTAAAAGAAAACAGGCGAGATTCAAATTTTCAAACTGGACAAATGGGCACCAGAATCATTAAGTGTTTGGACAAACAAGCTCCAGAACAGTTGGACAATAGTATTATTTGTCCCGGTGCCCATTTGTTCCACAACCACTGAACTTCTTACGTCATCTCTTCACTTTTAAAACAAATTTCGCGTAAGCCAAAATTTTTAAACTTCAAACTTTTGGCAGTGGTTGAATTCAGTGCATTAACCACGTATTACTCCTAAAATTTTAAACCTATTTCATTCTTTTTTAAAGGTAATTAATGTTATTATAGAACTGTATCATCGACTATTATCAAATTGCCAACAAAGCGAAATTTCACTTTTTTTTCAACTTATGCAGTATCCGTATCATAGCATTGACATCAAAGCATAGAACAGAAAGTTACAAAAAATACTCAAACATTTTCTGCAGCGCATTATATTTGTTCAAGACGAACTCAAACTGAAATTTTGCCTCAACAATTTGAGATTACTGTCTCTTTTCAGAGGTTGCTGTTCATGGCAAACCAGATTTCCTCAAAACTTCTCTACTTTAAATTAGTTTTTAGATCATTTGAGACTGCAGACCAATGGTCCACAGTCCAGCCCGCAACGGGTTTTGATACCTCACGCGCCTGTTGTCACACAAAGGTGTTGTTTTCAGCCCCCAGACTCGGATATTGTTGATAATTATTCCAATCTAACTAGTGGTTTGTTTTTACAATAATGCTGGCAGCACTTTTCGACCCACACGAGAACAAACCAGGCGAAACGAAGAACCATCATGACGCAATAAACACAAACCATTTGGTTCTGAAGAGTGCTATTAAAATAAATGGTTCCCAAGCGCTTTCAAGTCTTCATTATACTCGCGGTATTACGCCGAAGCGTGTAACGAGTGGCTGAGCTTAGCGCCTGGCCAATCCAGCTAGAAGAAACGTCGCCACGGTGGCGAGCCATTAGCGACTCTGTGCCGATTTGAACTGCCCGGGAGTCGATCCCCAGTCTTCCCACACCGTTAGCGTGCGCTTAACAACTGAGCTAACCGAACGGTTCCCAAAATTTGGCCTAATTTAAATAAAATGTTGAAAAAACATTGAGTACAAATGTGGACACGTATAAATGTCCGATTGTAGTAGGCCTAACTGCGTTTTAAAAATACAATTTTCGATCATAGTGACTAAAAGTCAGAAGTCAGGTAGTTTCAGAAACAACGGTACTTAAATTGGAAATGCTTAAACGTAAACAATACCGATACTTCAACTCTTAGACCTATTGAAGTTTATAGCTTTGTAACATACACTATCGGTAACTTAAAAGCTTAAAGTTAAACTGAATAAAGACAGAAACCATTAAGTGAAGTCAACTATCAAGTAGGCTTATACAAAGTTCAAGCTTAAGATATTGAAAAAAGTACTGCTAAACATGGTAATATAATGTTCAAGCAACGCACAATGTAAAACATACCGGTATTTGATTAATCCACGGAAGATACTGTAACCCATTTATGCAAATCACATTATGACTATGCATCTTATTAAGATCATTCTTCATGCAAAATTTGATTAATTTAGAGAAGGCTTGCAATGATGTTGCACGGGCTTACCCAAAACTTTTCGAGGATTTATGATGAGTTTGATCACATTAAGGTAAGAGATGTGCGCTAGAATCAGAGCGATAAAACTTTTAAAGAGTTCCGCATAGTCCTTGAGGAGGCGCGCACATAGGAGGAGCCCCTTACATGCGCCGCTGCATACACGCCAGCGAAGTGTGTTGATTACCAAACTACAGTACGTTACAGATGAGATATTTCCAGTTCAAAAAATTTTATCAATTCAAATAAGAAAAAATAACTGGGATTTGGTGTTCAATAACAGAATGGGTTCGGGTTTGCGAAAACTCGCTTTGTATGGTGAAGCGGATGAGTCTTACGTAGTGGCCCATCTTTTGATTCCAAGCTTACAGTATAACTTTAAGGTGATACCAAAAATCATCATGGTCCTGTCCCGTCTTCCTAATTTAAGTTCGCAGAAAGTTGTTGTATAGTACTGTGATAGTAACTCACAGCACAGCAATTTAAAAACGAACCTATCCTAGAGAAAAAGCATGAAGCACTGTGAAATTAATCTTTATTAAGATATGACAAAGTGCTTTTGTTAAATAGCAGGATTATGGCTTCTTCCGTCTTTCTTCTGACAAATAGTTTTTGCACTAAGACCACCGTGCAGTGATGAAAATCATTCGGAGAATAATACGTCTGACGTTTAGCATGAACTTGATGTGCCAATTGATAGTGTAAGCTAGGGGATTTAAAATCACTTCAGTTGTAAATAGGAAGTTGATATGGTTTCGCTGTTTCTTTATTAGGCCCAAGTTCTTTTCAGTTCTATGGAAAAAAATTGTAACATTTGGGACACCCAGTCGAAAATTTATTGACATTTGGCTTATTGTATCAAATGGAAATGTTTGGGAATCAAACTCTAAAAATTTATTTTTCGTGTAAGATTTTTAAAACCTAATTTTACTGAATCTCAGCTTGACAAATTTGACTCCTCAGTCCTCAATTCATAAAGCCTAGTCGTGCTTGAATAAGTTATTAGAATTACAGTATAGGTAATTGCATGGCATCGCCGGGAAATGCTTGGCATTCGATTATTTATGTAAAGACAAAAATGCAATTTATTTCCGACATATGCGTCTAGCAACAGGTTTTTTTCAATAAATACAGCTGAATCGTTATGTAACATGAAAGAAATTGCTTATAAAACTTTCGATAAAATTACTCAAAACTATTGCAAAATTCCATTCATTTTCTTAAAACTTTTTTCATATCATCATGTTTAAAATAATTATGATCATTTACATAAGTACGCGTCTGATAAATTCAAAAAGCAAAATGGTTCAAATTACCGAACTGACGTATTTGAAAAGAAATTGCTTTAAGATGCATTTTTGATCTGAGACTTCGAGGTAAACGATAGCTCTAAGCCGACTCTTTTTTACGTTTTTGTGCAACCTTTAACCTGCTTAGAACTTTATTTAGATTTAAGAAAATAATAAGCGATTTTATGGTAGCTTTAAACCTACCGCTCGGATAAACAATTTAAAAAAGGTCAAGTTATTTAGATCTAGACTGGGCTCTTCTTTCCAATTTCGATTTCAGTTTCTATAACAATGTGCCAAGTTTTGCTTGCTAAAAATCTCGGAACTTGTTGTTAGCATATAATGCTGTATATAAAGTAGAAAGTACCCAATTATAATATCATTATCGTGCATCAATTTACCGAAAGTCATCACTTTAGTGGGGAACCTGAGCCCCCGGGCCACATGTGGCCCCTCTTGATTTTTAATGTGGTCTTCTTCTTAAACACTGCCACACATTTCACTGCTTGCTTCATTTCTTACCTAAAAACCACCTAACGATCTCTGATTTTGCAGCAATAGATATTTTTCTATGATTGCTGGATGAATTTGTTAAGTAATGATGGGTAGTTCTTTGCGCAGTTTGAAATATGAAGTTAATTTGGCCGGCTTCGAATATTATACAATGGGCCTACAATGCTTTGCAAGCTACCCATCCAGCTCCAAAACATACTTATTGTAATACACCTATGAGAACAAGTAATTTATTTACACAAAACGTTTAAAACAGGGGTTCTCAACCGTGAGCCATTGCTCCCCCTCCCCCTAGGGGGTTATGGACATCAACCAGGGAACCACGAGGGTAAGATTTGTTAATAGAATTAACCACTTAAGGCCAGCGCACGGCTGTAGCTATTACGCATGAAATACCGACAATAATTTTTTTGCTGAGCAGAGGGCCATTGGTGTTGAGAGTCTCTACAGAAGGGGGTTGCAAACGATTAAAAGTAGAGAATCACTGACATAAAACACCTTCAGACAAGAAACAATTTAGTAATACTGCGGTATAAAATAACTCTTATGATTATTATCACTAAAACATAAATCACACTCATCAAGAACAAAATTCAACTTGATTGTAATAACTAATAATAACTGTTTACTTAACAAAAACACAAAACTCGTTTGTTTAAATATAAATTGTAGCTAAAGTCGAACAATGAGTCTTCATACAAACTTTTTTGAGCTCTTGTTACAGTGTCAACTTAATCGGCATCGGCTTTGGCAAACGGTACAACTAGAAGCAGGTTAGTAATATTCACTTCCTTTCATAACGCGTAAATTTTTTGAGTTTTTGAAACCGATGTAAAGAAATGACATAAAAATGATGTAGCCATATTACGGTGAAAAGCTTGCTATCAATTTTAAGTTAATATTCAGTTTAACTCAAATTGGAAGCAAAAAATATTCAGTTTTACTCAAATTTTAGTGCTGGAAATATGGACAAAAAGAGGGGATTATCAGTAGCAGAAAGGTCAAAAAGTGTTCGCTAACGACGCAAAAAAATTTGAAATCCATTGAAATAAATTTCAGTGTCAGCAAAAATCTTTATCTGTTTGTTGATTTGCCTTGTTTGCCAACTGCTTTTGCATTGTAAATATTCGAAAAAGCTTCCCAAAGCATAAAACATTATTTTGAGTGTTCACAGCAAAATTTAAAGCAACAACAAGTTTCAAGCAATGAAAATTATAACTTGATTCGTTTAGTGGTTGTAAAATTCTTGTTATCTTCTAAAATCGAGCTTAAAAGTGGGATTTTCCATGACTTAGAGTTTGTTTAATATTTTTTCATTAATTTGTCACAACGCATGATTCATTTCTATTGTTAGCCTGTCAGCGGTTAGCCACAAATTACAAGGGCTGCAAACCGAGTGCAAATCAACTTTTAATCTATGACTAAATTTCTTAACTACTGGGTCCAAGCTAAACGAAGCAATAAGCAACTGTCACAACATAATCTGAAACATTAGATAATACTATTTTGACTCACTAGAGTTTAAACGATTTGTTTATGGCGACTTAAGCCGGAAAAACATCATTATTTTGAAATTAGGTTTGGAAGACGCACAGTTTCTTTTTTTTTCACTACACGCAGTATTTGTCTTCGTCCTCAGCAGTTCATTCATTGTTGATGCATTATGTTGTCATGCAGCCATTCAGACGCCGTGCCACAGCGAGACAGGAACAAGTACTGTAATTACCAAACTTCAAACTTTTTGAACTTAACATTTTCGTGTAAAGCCAATAAACTGAGTGGGTTTTACGGTGCTTTAGAGATGGTCAAAGCGCCAACATGCGGAACGGAATAACTATCTTGCACTACAGTCGTGTGCAAAAGTTTAAGACCTCATAGATAAAAGCTGAAGTTTTGTTGGAAAATAACAAAACTCGCGCTAATCTTATGTCACGTTAGCTTTTTATGTTTCATGAACATTAAATAATACTTGTGAAGCCTAAATGATAAGATTTTTTGTGCATTTCTGCTTTTGGAAGCAAAAAATATTCAGTTTTACTCAAATTTCTATTCTGGAAATATGGGCAAAAAGAGGGGATTATCAGTTGCAGAAAGGGCAAAAGGTGTCGCTTTGAATAAAAAGGGGTAGGCTACTCAGAAAGACAAATTTTAAAAAAACTAAAATTTAGCAAAACAGCGATCCATCAGGCAATTGTGAAACGTCAAAATTTTGGGAGTTTTCAGGACTTGCACAGGTCTGGAAGACCCAAGGTCACTTCCCAAAAAGATGATCACCTGAAAAAATGGATGATAGTGCGTTCACCTACCAGTTTCAGCAAGAAAATTTGGTCGACCTTGTAGCAACTGTACCGGTTCCTTTGAGCAACAACATCAGCACAATTTTCTTGCTGAAACTGGTAGGTGACCTTGGGTCTTCCAGATCTGTGCAAGTCCTGAAAACTCCCGAAATTTCGCAGTTGCCTGATAGATCATTGTTTTGCTAAATTTTAGTTTTTTTGAAATTTATCTTTCTGAGTAACCTACCCCTCTTCATTCGAAGCAACACCTTTTGCCTTTTCTGCAACTGATAATCCCCTCTTTTTGCCCATATTTCCAAAACAAAAATTTGAATAAAACTGAATATTTTTTGCTTCCAAAATCAGACATGCACAAAAAATCTTATCATTTAGGCTTCACAAGTATCATTTAACGTTCATGGAACCAGAGATGGATGTCTCGAGACGTGTCTCGGTCTCGAGACACGTTTTTGAGTGTCTCGGTCTCGGATCTTGAAAGTCTCGGAAAATGGTCATGTCTCGATCGAGACATGAAAAAAATTTTGGATTTGAAACAGCATTCAGGTCTTTGATACGGAAGCAACAATGGCACTTACCCGATGTATTCAAAGTAAAACATTGTGCGTGATTTCGCACTTTGCAAAAACATTTGGCCACATTTTGTTTAGACCATTTTGCTTTGTTGTTCAGGCCTGCAGAATGGCAGGGTTTTGCTTTCTTTTTGTGAGCAGCATATATGAAAACTGGTCTATTTCAACCACTAAGCACATGCATTCGATGGTAATCTACTCTAGACCAGGGATGTCTAACCTTTCAATTTATTAGGAACCCATTGCAAAATTACATATTTAACTGGACCGCAAAGCGACCAGAATTTCAATATTTCATATTATAGTTCTAAGAAAAAAAATTAACCATTGATAGGTAGGCCTTGTACTGAGCCGCATTTTGCTGAAAATGCATCTTTTTTAACAACAAAGAAAATTTAAAAATCCATTAATATAATTAATTAGTGTAATAATTAATCCAATAATGTTAATTTAGTTCTAACTTTTAACAATATGGCCTTCATTCAAAGACATAACGACCGCTAGCCACGTCTAAAAAATTAATATATTTTTTATGGGCAAACGTTGTGTCAAATCAAAACATTTTCAAGAGAGTAACGTGTCATATGTCATAAAATTAAGACTTCTACAAATTTGTTCCCTATGAAAGATGCTATTCTCCTGTGGTTTACAACAGCTATCAAAAGATTATTCAAAGTAGCCCAGGCCCAAAAAAGGCTTCAAATCGAAAAAAGTGCAGGGACTACAGTTGCGGTAAATTTGTTTACCGACATGGGAAGTGCTTCCAGATTTGAGCTAGCTCTTTTCATAAGAAAGTTATTAACCAGATAGATTTTCAAAAATGCATGGTGTCACAATGACTTTAAAATGTTTATGTTAATTAATTCATTATTTATCAAATATAAAGTATTTTGAAGCGTGTAACGAGTTGCGGGGCCCATCTCCGCGGCTTAGCGCCTGGGCTACACAGCTCCGAAGAAACGTCGCAACGGTGGCGAGTACTTGATAAACCCACAACTCGTTACAATACTTGATAAACCCGCAACTCGTTACACGCTTCGGCGTAATACGGCGAGTATAATGAAGATTTGATTTTTTTTTTTTTTTTGAAAGTATTTTGATTAAATTTCATAAACACTCTCGTGCTCAATACTTGATAAACTTGCTAAAAAATTGTTTTAACGGAGGATAGTGGGCTGCAATGCCGAAATTCCTGGTCTAGACCAACATAGCCTACCAATGACTTTTTGTTTAAAGTTTTCTTGACATCTTTTTTGTTAGATTAAAAAAGGATATTGGGCCGTGTAATCGTCTTCGAGAGGTATTGCTTGCCTTGCAAGCTACAAGGACTTAAATCTTCTGTGATAATAAGCTGTTTCGTTGTTATTATGATGAACTCGTTAAATCATTAATTGTAATCGTTAAAAGGATATGACCAATAGCACATTTATGATAGACTACATTACTTCATAACCGCGACGGCTTCATTGCTTCATTTGTTTTTGCTAATGTCATTTTGCTATAAAGTTATTTCAATAACTTGGCGTAGTAGAGCCCATACTCCAGAGTATCACTATCGTTTTTATATTTTCTAATTTTTGGCTCATGAAGTCTCGTGTCTCGTCTCGAGTCTCGTAACTATAAAGTCTCATCTCGTCTCGGTCTCGAAGCTATGACGTCTTGTCTCGGTCTCGAAGCTATGATGTCTCGTCTCATCTCGGAAGGTTCGGTCCTCGTTCCAGCTCTGCATGGAACATAAAAGGTTAATGGGACATAAGATTATCGAGAGTTTTGTTATTTTCCAACAAAACTTCAACTTTTACCTTTGTGGTCTTACTTTTGCACACGACTGTACTACGTATATTTTACTAATGCTTGATGGTAATGATGTAAAGGTCCAGCGCAGTTCGAGCTAAGTGCGTTTATGTCCCAACACAAAAATAAAATCTATCAATCTTTCGGCACATTTTTTCAAAAACCAAACCACCATCATTATCATTCAGTTTCAATCCGGTGTGTTTCTTTTGAGCGAAGGTGGCCGAATGCACCTTATTCCTTCAGCGATTGTTCTCACTCCCTCTCTCCATCTTGTCCAATTTGCTGCCTCCTCCACCTCCAACCCGATTCTTTTTACACTCTCTTTAACTTGTCTCCTCCATGTCTGCTTCGGCCTTCCTCGCTTTTCCTGCCTATTCACTTCAGGCATCAATGCCCTTTTTAGAACGTTATCTTCATCTCTCCTAACCACGTGTCCATAGACTCCTTACCACCTTATTCCATTCGCGTTTGCCATTTTATATAACCTTTCCTTGAAACTCAGCATTTTCATCAACTTCTCATTATTTTTTCTATCCGCTAATTTCACTCCACACATTGATCTCACCATGGCTCTTTCCGTTCTTCTTAAGATTGCCATCTTATTTTCCTCAAACACTATGTTTACCTTCCATATAACATTGCAGACTTTTTACACAACTACGATAAATCATCCCTTTCATTTAAAAAAAAAAATTTGTCCAAATTACAGCTCGCCGCATTCTCTACATTTCATCCATCCAATCCTTACTCTTGAAGTCACTGCAGTTTCACATCCAACACTAGCAATCAGTCTATCTCCAAGATTACAAAAACTTTTCACAATCTTTATTTCATCGTATAATACCTGCCGGTGATGTAGTTAAGACCATCACCTTCAAGACCAAGACCTTTGATTTTTTTCAAGACCAAGACCATAAAAATGAGATCAGAATTAATAGTTTAATACTTATCGCTGTTTTTCTACAACAACAACAAAAAAAAAGAGCAAAATATATACAGAATATTAAAAGAAATAAGAACAACACAATCACATACACGCTGTTGGATACTTTTTCTAGCTGTGCAGGATCACTTAAATTTTTACTAGATGCTTTTTAGTTCTTTTGGTCTTAAGACCAAACTAATGGTCAAGACCAAGACCTTAAAAAAAGGTCTGAAGAACCGTCTTAAAATCTTCATCACTGATACCTGCACTGGTTCTTCCTTGCCTTCTCCAAGATCTTTGCTCCTTCTATAAATAAAATGACGAGTAATTGCAGGTTACTTTCTTCATTTTGGTACAATACATTTCCCATACGAGGTCTGTTCAAAAAGTTTCTAGACTGTTTGAACTGCGCAGCTCCGACTGTTCCAGATGCATTCGCTTGGTGTCGCTAGGTTCACAGAGATCAGCTGATTATGACGCCATTTTCTGATTGCAGATATCTTTATTTTAGTGCTGGTTATGTTCAGTTAAGTTAAGGTTAGTTTTTTAGTTCGTAGGATTTTAAGCTTTACAAATTTTTTTCAAAATGAATAACTTGAAAGAGCAACGATTTGCTGTGAAATGTTGTGTCAAGCTGGGAAAATCTACTACGGAAACGTTACGGCTTACGGTGATGTTGCCATGAAGCGAGCGACATGTTTCACGTGGCATAAAGGTTTCAAGAATGGTCGGCTGTCTGTTGAAGATGATGAGCGTTCTGGACGTCCTTCCACATCAACTGATGACCCACACATTGATGAAATCAACACTCTGGTGCGAGCGAATCGACGTCTGACTGTAAGAGAGCTTGCTGAAGAACGTGGGATCTGGGTAGGCTCTTGTCATCACATTTTGACGGAAGAATTAAAGATGCATCGCGTTGCTGCAAAAATTTGTGCCACGTCTTATGACAAGTGATTAACAAGCTCATCGTGTTCAAGTCTGTCAAGATTTGTTTGATCACTCACCAAATGATAAAGAATTCTTGTCAAAGGTCATAACAGGTGATGAGTCATGGGTTTACGGTTATGACGTGGAAACAAAGGTCCAATCATCACAGTGGACGATCAAAACATCCCCCAGACCCAAAAAAGCTCGCCAAGTTTGATCCAAAATCAAGGTGCTGCTCACAGTTTTTTTGATGCTAGTGGAGTTGTCTACCACGAGTACCTTCCTGAACGCTCTACAGTGAACCAGACCTACTACATTGAAGTTTTGAAACGTCTGAGGGATGCCATCCTATGGAAAAGGCCAGAATTGTGGGGGAGTGGTGACTGGTTTTTGCATCATGACAACGCTCCAGCCCATTCAGCCCTCAGAACTTGTGAGTTTTTGGCCAAACATTTAATCACTGTTCTTCCCCACCCCCCTTACTCACCTGACCTTGCTCCATGTGATTTCTTTTTGTTTCCCAAGCTCAAAAGACCTTTGAAAGGAAGAAGATTTGAGACTATTCCAGAGATTAAGGCAAATGCGACGAAGGAGCTCAAGGGCAATTAAAAAGAAGCGTACCTAGATTGCTTCCGCAAGTGGAAACACCGCTGAGATAAGTGTGTACTTTGAAGGAGACCCAGACCTGTAACTGCTGTAGAAAGCAAATTTTGTGTTATGACTTCAGTCTACGAACTTTTTGAACAGACGTCCTATATCCATTTATTACACAGTGTGCAACACGTTGCATTAGACACAACCCTTTTTCCACATATTCCACAAGGATCGATTTTTTTGAGTGCAGTTTCAACTTCTGTACCGTTCACCATCATCTTAGTCTTTCCCATATTTACTTTCAATCTCTTGCATTCCTATGCACTTCTCCACTTTTGGAACCTCTCCCTTAAATCCTCCAAAAAACTTTCACTCATCAGCACTAGATCATCAGCGTGCGAAATTTCATTCAATAATCCTTGTCTTGCATCTTCCGTCACAACATCAACCACAATAGCAAATATCAATGGTGATAAAACAGACCCTTGATGCACACCAACTTTCACCCCAAATTCATCCGACAACCCTGACCCAACTCTGACTTTCGTCCTTGAACCTTCGTATAAACTCAACTCTGCTTGCACCGACACTTATGACAATCCTTTCCTTCATAGTGCCCATTCCATCACTTTTCATGGAAATCTATTAAATGCTTTTTCCATGTCTACAAAACACAGCATGAACAGCTTTTTCTCTTTTCCACGTAATTTCTCTTGCATCCTCTTCAAAATAAACAACGTATAAGTGCTTTCTCATGGCTTCCTTCGTAAGTAGCAAAACAATGCGAAACGAAACTTGCTACTGCAGAGGAAATGAAAGTAACCACGGTAAGGTGGATAGGGAAACGCCTTTTTTCGGCAAGAGAGCAAAGACCATATTGTCGAGAATTACCAGCGACCCACCATATTGCAGCTGAGCTGAATACTAAAGGGCTCTCCAAATCTAAAATTGAAGTCATTGAGCGACTTGCAATCAAGAACTAAGCCGTTTTCATCCTTTTACAGGAAACTCACTTCGAGAGAACCGAAAACCTTTCGATCCGCGATTTCACTTTAGCCGCAGCCACCCTAAGCAGGATCCGCGGAATTGCCACGTTTGTTCATGAGATGTTGAGCTGGACCATGATTAATCAATCCAGGAAAGTCTCGGAAGTGGAGTGGCTATGCATTGACGTAGACTGGTACAAAATGACTAATGTCTACAAACCACCATCTGCGATGCTAACACCAACTACAATACCAGCCTTTGCACACCCATGTTTGTATGAAGGCGATTTCAATTGCCAAAACACGGACTGGGGCTACAACACCCCCTCCCAATCTGGCGAACACCTATCAACATGGGCCATGAACAACTGTCAGCTTAACCTTGCTATACCATCTAAAAGACAAAGGGAGCTTTTTTATTCGGACGCTGGAACACAGACACTAATCCAGATCTGGTCTTTGGCAGTCCAGAGTACTATAACCAATTATTACTTCCAAACCGATGCTTGTTGGAAAAATTCCCTAAATCTTAACACCGATCTTCACTCATAAGCACATCACGGCTCATAACTAGGGATATGCCTAGTCGAGTTCGAGTACTCGGTCGAGTATTAAGGCATTACTCGGACTCGGCCGAGTCCGAGCATTAATTGATACTCGGCCGAGTATTAAAGCGTCATCATTTTGACATTTTTTTTTTGCTCTGTAGCCGAATATGAGTCGAAATTAGGACTTCTAAGGACGTGATCACCTTTTTTTGCTCTTCACCTGATTTTGAGTTCATATTTTGACGTCGTAGAGACGAGTAAAGTCGTGAATACTCGTTACTCGGCGAGTCCGAGTAATTTTGCTTGAGGCACATCCGTGCTTATAACCCCTAACCCAAGCAGATCAGTGAAAAGATGGAATTTCCGAAAAGCCGACTGGGAACTATACAGTAGGGTGATGACTACAAGAAAAAAATTAGCCTGATGTGGGATGAAATGAACTTTTTTATATATAAAACGAAAATGGGGCTGATTTTTAATTTTGTTAAAAAAGTTCCCCCACCAAACGACTTTTTTGCTCCTCATTTTTCATTTTTTTGGCCATCTTTCGCCAACTGTAAGTTATTGCAGCAAATTATGCGCTGATAAGTTTATGGGGACAATGCTCCTTGTCATTTGACGGCTTTTAAAAAAAATTTGTTCAAAACGGACAATCAGGGCCGGATATCTAAGCAATTTGGTGTTCAAATGTCAAGCATTGCACTCCAGGGGAGGAATTCAATATTAACTGTTTCAGAGAGTACTAAAGCGATTTAAATAATTTTTAGTGGTGGTTACCCATTTTTAGCGATGAGGAGTTCGTTTATTCACTCAGATAAGAGGTAATTTCTGCCACTAGATGGCAGCAGCATCGTTTCTTTTCTTTTGCGGTTTATTGGTAAACTAATCTAATAGCTGCGGAGTAGACAGCTGATCAAAAAAGTGCTAAATAACAAAGTTAGAGCGAATTGTATTCATTTTAGCACATCAGTAAACCTGACAGTCTGTTTCACCCGACTGGGTTCGTCAGGGGTATCTGATTAAAATAGAAACTAATCCATAAATACCCAATTTTTTGGGCTTATATACGTACTGCATTTGTTTAAATCGTTACGGCATTCTGTGATTAAAAATGTCTTTTCATAAATTTGAAACATATGCGGAGAGATCCAAAAGTTTGCCGAAATCTAGGTTTAACAAATGCAATCCACTGCCTTTAATAAGAGTTTTATGCAAATGTGTTCGGCTACCGGTACCATAAAAAATCAAATTTTAAGTCAATAGCGAGTGTTGATGGAAGATGAGAAGCAAAAGCTTCCACCTTAACAAAAGACAAGCAAAATGGGAGATAAGTGTGCACGTTGGAAATATCATCCTTAAATTCACCCCACATCCGAAATATCTGCATATATCTGCCTGGGGGTAACCTTGGATCGCACACTCACCTACCGCCAACATCTAGAAAACCTACGCAAGAAACTCACGCCAAGCGTTGCACTTCTAAGAGGACTTGCGGGGTCAAACTGGGGAGCAGGAGCAGACACCCTCCGAACTGGCACCCTAGCCCTGGTCCACTTCACGGCTGAGTACTGCGTGCAAGCATGGTGCCGCAGTACCTACACCCGCATGATAGACAAACCCATCAACGACGCCTTGCGTATTGTATCCGGATGCTTGAAACCTACACCAACGGCAAACCTTCCAATCCTGTTTGGTACACAACCTGCTGACCTACGCCGCAATGAGGCTACCCTCCATCTGGGTCGACGAGCTTTGGAGCCAAAACATCCGCTACATTCTAAAATAGCCAACGCTAAACAATTTCGCCCACGGCTCAAATCAAGACGACCTTTTGGTACACACGCCTCGCAGCTCATAAACAGTGCGAAAGGAAAAAACATAAGCACCGTACAATGGGCAAACTACTGCTGGAATAAGGAGTGGCAACAGAACACCAGCCTACTCCGCAAAATTATAACGGAGCCTAGCTCCCGTTCAGCAGGAATTACTTTACCCAGAGCTGTGTGAGTCAAACTGAACCGTCTTAGAACTGGTGTAGGACGCTTTCGTTCAACACTCCACCAATGGGGAATGGCGCCAAATCCAACTTGCGACCGCGGGGCTGCAGAACAAACAGCAGATCATACTCTCTTCGAGTCCCAGACCTTTTAAACACCATGCATGGATTGATCGGCATTGATGACGATGGAAAAGAATGGTTGATTAAGACCTGTCCAAGCATATAACACGACCACCTCAAACGAAGAAGAAGAAGGCATCAGTCGTGCCCTTTTAGGCATAAAGCCGTATTGCATATATTTATCTATCTTTACCAATCCTCTTATTCTGTTCTCTAGCACTCTCTCCACTATTGTAGTTGCATCCTACTGCAGCTTTATACTCCTCTATATGCTCCACAATCCATCACATCCCCCTTTTCTTTAAAGATTGGAACAACAACACTTGTATTCCATTCCTCTGACATACCTACAAATTTAAAGTAAGGCAACAAAGAACCAATTAACCAGCAACGGATCAAAAGGTAGGTTCGGGATTACATCAAGCGCAATCTCTGAAAGTCTAGTCGATGTAGCACTAGCGTAGCCAGGATTTTGCAATGGGAAAGGTTTTGAGAATGACATCACAACTGACCATGGGTTGCATACAGCAGCGGATCCAGAAAAATTTGATGGGGGAGATGTAATTTTCAATAAGGTTGAGTGTTAAATAAATACACAGACGTTTAGGCCCAAAAATATGGGTAAACTAGCCTTTTGAAAATGTTTCTTGTCAGGGGCGTATTCAGAATTTTTTTCAGGGAGGGGCCACCAATTTTCGTCACTTTTTCAAGCGCATTTTTTTTCGGAAGATTTAATATTAAGCAATTTAAATGCCAAAACGACTGTAGGGGGTCCGGGGGCATGCTCCCCCGCAGAGCCGGCGCCAGAGCAGACGACTTAGGGGGGCCCAAGCGATTTTCAGGGGGGGCAAGGTTTGAAATTAAGCACAAAAGCCACTGTTTTCAAAAGAGCAAGCTTGTTGATTGGGGGGGCCAAGCATGTCGGTTGGGGGGGGGGCCAAGACCCTCCCCTGGCGCCAGCCCTGCTCCTACGGAAAAATTTTGAAAATTTGCATACTGTAATGCCCATTTTTGTGCTTTTTAAAAAATTTTTGGAGAAAGCTTGTGACATTTTTGGCCCCTAACTTTGAGTGCTTTACCAATGATGCATTTTGTTCGCACAGTTTCGGTTGTGCGTGCTTCAGGCGACTAAGACTTATTGTTGTAAAGGTTCAAAATTATGGAAAAATTGTTTTCATCCAAAATATTTTTGAAAATGGCTGGTGGGGGGGATGCATACGCAGCATACCCCACATCCCCCTGGTTGTGTAATGACAAAAGATGGCCTCAAATTTAAGAGATATGCTTTAAAGTAAAAACACCGAAAGCAGTTAAGGCTCGATTATTGTAAGGAAGTCAAAGGAATGCTTTCTGTGGAACTGGTAAAACGATATTCAAATGTTAGCAATTTAGTTCTTTTTTGAGCGACAGTACGTACATCATTTTTGCTTGAAATCGTTTGGCTTTTTTTCTGCGCAAGGTCTGTGGGGCCAAGGGCAGTTGCGTGTACAAGAGCGGCACTGCCCTGCTAATAAAATTGCGTCAGTGTTTCATAAGCATAACGACAAAGAACAAGATTCAGGAAACAACGCTACAAAATTTTTGTTATTATGACAATTACAAAACGAGATTATCAATGACAAAGTATCAAGCACTTTGAAATAACTATCAGAAAAAGAAGTATGTACAGTATGACGTTATTTGAGGATCAATGGGGGGAGGGGGTCATGGGCGTCCGCAGAAAAAAATGCAGGGGTGGGCAAAAACATTCTCGAGATGGCCATCTTAGTGAAAGCTATAGTCAGGCAATTTATGTGCCACTAGGCTTGACAGTATTTTAAAACAACCTTCTTTTTGCATTGTTTTCTTAGGTCTTGTTATATGTGGTAGGTTTGATGCTTACATTTCGAAACAATAAAATCTTCACTATACTTGCGCTATTACGCCAAAGTGTGTAACAAGTGGCGGGGCCCGTCTCCGCTGCTTAACCTTTGTGGAAACGTCGCAACGGTGGTGAGCCGTTAGCGATACTGTGTCCGATTTGACCAATCCGAGAATCGAACCCCAGACTTCCCGCACCGATAGCGACGTTCTGATCCAAAATGTCAAAATAAAAAGTAGTTAGAGCTCTGAAAATCAAACTTATAGCTACGGCCTATAAATTAGTGCTGCTCAATTTTTTTATTGCAATGTACCGGCAGCGCAGTTTCTGCCATCAAGTCGTACCAGTAGCACATCAGCTACAAGTCCAAATTTGTTTTACAAGATACGAGATACAAGATACGATACTCGGTATATAGGCAAAAACCAGAATTTTTCTATACAAGATGCAAAAAGCAAAATTGGACATGCTGCTGTTGCCGCGTGAATTTGCTAGTATACGTACGTCCACATGACGGATTGATAATCGGCTGATTGGTGTAGCATTAACGATATTGCTTTCAAAGTCAGAGATCTGGGGTTCGATATCCGACCTGTCAAATCGAATACAGTGCTGTTCACGGCCACCGCCAATGGCTCGCCACGTTTCTTCGGAGTTCGAAGCTAAGTTGCTCACGCGCTAAGTTACGGAGATGGTCTTCGTCACTCGTTGCACGCAGATTCTGGGTAATACCACGAGTATAACCAAGATTTGAGATTGAAGATCAATAAAAAAGACGCACAAAAATTTTTAACCGAATTTTTCATCTTATGCCAAGTGTGCGCCTGCTTATCCGATTGTGGCTTGACTGAAGAGTAGCATTTGACACAAAGACACTTTTCTAGTCTTTGCGTCATGACAAAAGATAAATCGCCATGTCTGTTGACCTGAATAGAATGCGATAGTATGTACTACTGCATACGGCCTTGAAAGACAAGAAAGTAACCTAAACGAATGGAATCATGCTGAGAACAAAAAATGAATTAAGTATCAAGCAATAACTCGTACTGATCAACGTAAAATGATGCTCTGGACCTGTACCAATATTTTCTAACGTGCTTAGCACTAGCCTTGATAACAGCATGCCTAAACGTAAAACCAGTTTCAATGATGTGTGAAGGGTAGTGTTTCCTCTCATTGAACGGCCGGACTAATTTAGACAGCAGCACTCAGACAACTAGACAAACTCTCTTATGCTTCAATTCAGAGGTGGGCAACCTGCGGCCCGCCAAAGCATGTGCTAATAGCCAATTGCTTTCGAAACCTGTTTTTTTGCGATCAAGTTCAAACCCAATCAACACACGAACTGTTTTGAATGCTATTCTCCAGGCTGAATATCTTGTTTTTCTAATCATCTTTTATTTCAGAGACCTCTTTTTCACGCGACAGACCCATTTTTAGTATTACTCTGCCAAGAAGTGTTTTTTTTTTATTTCTAAAAACTGCGGCCCGCTGGAAGCCTATATTTATAATTTGTGGCCCAGTATCACCAGAATGTTGCCCACCCCTGCTTTAATTAAACAGATTATTGCGAAATGTTTTGTTATTTTATTCGTTTTGTAGTAAACTCATCTGTATTTTTCAACTTTTTGTGTAGCTCCTTAACTTGCATTTTTTCATGCGTATTTTTTCAACTTTTTTGGTTTTTCAGGGGGGGCAAGTGCCCCCTCTTGTCCCCCCCTGCGGATGCCCATGAAGGGGTTGTAACCTTTGCTACATTGACCTCTTACTACAGAATTTTTACGTCATCACGATGTGACGTCCCTGAAACCGCTCCCATTGAAAAATCCTGCGTACGCCACTGTTGAAGGTAAGCTGCTTGCTGTAACGCAATAGCTTGGTAAGCTCTTGGCAGAACATCAAAATTTATCATAAATTCAGGGGGTCGAACCGAACCGGAATGTAAACCGAAATCCCGTATTAACCGCTTCCTTTCATTGAACCCAAACCGAACCGTCACCTTTATAGTTTAATAGACGTAAACCGATTCTGAACCCACCATCATCAAAATTCTTGAACCTTAACCGGATTTGAACCGTTAAAATAATTTTTGTCTAAACTAAACCTTGTCTAACTTAACGTCATTGGAAATCTTGTTAAGTTCGTGTGTGCTCTTATAGATTTTTGCGAAGAATGATTGTTATGGTGGCTATAACAGCGGTTTAGTACATCTGAAGTTAATCTGAGATTATTTCTGCCGCTGTGGACACCCTTTATGAGCAACAGTACGTAGCATCTTAAAAAGTACAATCAGCCTAAATACCATAAGTGTTTTTGAAAAAAATGCGCCTGTAGCTGTGTACCAGAACATCAGTTGAATTGACGGTTTCCAATTCTTGAACCCAAACCGAATTCGGACCTTTGAATTTTAGCTTCTGCTAACCTAAACCCAACCTGAACCCGATAATTCAAAGTATTTTTAATTCTAACCGGAACTAAACTTGCCAAATCAAACTACGAAAAACCTAAACCGGAGGTAAACCACTAAAAATAAATTTTGCGGAACCTGAACCCAAACCGGAGCGATATTTCAAGCCGTTCGATGCCCTGCATAAATTACTTCAAATTCTTGGTCAAAACATCAAGCGCAAATCAGACAACAATTTGTCAAAAAAGGACCGAAAAAACTACAAACATTACCGTATTTATTCTCATCATTCGTTGTAAATATTTACTATGATTACTTTTCAAACTGTCTAATCACGACTCTACAAATTACTGTTAGCTGCTAATATGCATTAAGTATGCAATTGCGTTATAGCACAATGCATCACTTCTGCAGTACCGGTATCGTATATTTTATTTGCTCTTGAAATTGTAACAGCCTTGAAAATGCATTATGATTACCGCATATTATGTAAGCTACGGTAGAATGCTAATTTTTAAAAGAATAGTGATTCTGTAGTAAATTTTCGGCAAAGAGGTAGTTTTACTAAACCAAATTGCAGCAACAGCCAACAGACTAATTATGGATAGCATTTTATTGAACGTTTTCGACCATAGCTTTTGGTCCTCTTCCGAATAAAATTTTTTAAAACTAACCATATGAAAGCATTTAATAAAACCATAGTAACTTTCAGCATTACTAACAATTAACACATTATTACCTAACATTAATTCATATACAGTACAAATCTTGCATAAATGAAATGACGTATTAAATCTTGCACAATAAAATCTACTCGAGAATTGCTAAAAAAAATTGCTAAAATCCACTCAAGAATTCACTGATAGATTGAAAGAAGCTCCATTCAACAACGGAAATTCAATGGTCAGTTTTGATGCCGTGTCGCTGTTTACAAATGTTCCGCTCGCCGAAACCATTGAGTTAATTATAGATCGCATGTATGATGATGATAATTGCAATGCTGTTCCGGTAAATAAAGTCGTATTTCGCAAATTAATGTTCATGGCCACGCAGGGACTTTTCATGTACGACAATAAACTCTACAAGCAGGTTGATGGCGTCACTATGGGCTCTCCTCTCGGACCTACTCTAGCTAATTTTTTTCTAGGATATATTGAAGAAAAAATTTTTGCAAATGATAAAGAATTGCTACCAAAATTATACTTGAGATACATTGACGATGTTTATGCTGTTTTTGACTGTGATGATGATTGTTTAAAATTTTTGGAAGTGCTAAATTCGCAACATAAAGATATTAGGTTCACTATAGCAAAAGCAACCAAATTTTCGACACTAAATTTCCTGGATGTTCAAATAAAGTTGTTGGATAATGATTATGAGACATGTGTTTGGCGTAAACTCACCAATACTGGAGTATTATTGAATTTTAATGCTATATGTTCTACTTTTTGGAAAACTGGTTTAATTACTTGCTTATTACACCGCGCTAAATTTGTGTGTTTGAATTCTGAATTGTATATGCGTGAAGTCAAAAAGTTATGCAGGATATTTCAGAATAATGGTTATCCTAATTGATTTATAAATAATGTCATAAAAAAATTTGAAGAAAATAACAACACGTCGAGCTACTATGAAAAGGATTTTATGTTTACAATTGGCTTATCGTATTTTGGAAAACCTTTCCAGCAATTTGCAAAAAAGCTCAGTAACTTTGTTAAAATGAAATTTGATGTAGATATTAACGTGTATTATGTAGCTTTGAAAGTTGGATCGTATTTTCAGTTAAAGTGTGTTACTCCTGTTGAATTGGTATCAAATGTAGTGCATAAATTTTCTTGTTCGTGTGATACGAATATGTCATACATTGGTATGACAACACGACATTTAGGTACCAGAATACAAGAACACCTTCAACCCAAAGCAAAATCAACAATACAGGACCACATAGATGATTGCCAATCATGCAAACACGCCAACATAAATGTTGACAATTTTAAAGTAATCAGGACGTGTAACACGGAATATAACAGCAAAATTCGAGAAGCTCTTTTAATAAAAAAACACAATCCTAAACTAAATACACAGTTATACGCAGGGGGGTCTTCTTTTCTACTAAATAGATTTTAGCAAGTGTATTTAAACTCGGTGCAGTTGTTATGTCGTTTCGTATTTTAGTTATTATTGTAGTGCGTTTTATTTATTACTACGTCATTTTATTGTGCAAGATTTAATACGTCTTTTCATTTATGCAAGATTTGTACTGCATATGAATTAATGTTAGGTAATAATGTATTAATTGTTAGTAATGCTGAAAGTTACTATGGTTTTATTAAATGCTTTCATATGGTTAGTTTATTCTTAAAATGTAGTAAAAAATTTTATTCTGAAGAGGACTTTTTTTTTTCAATTGTCAGGGGGGCTCAAATGGTTCAGGGAGGGCTGAAAAAATCCAGGGGCGGCTTGAGCCCTACTTCCCGCGCCTATAATTTTCATTGGGCTCGAACTCGAACTTGAAATTGCAAAAATGAAACTGCTAAGTTCTTACTGTAACTCGTAAAAAAGCTGACCTCAAACTGCAACTTAAACTCGAAAAAAATCGACCGAGTTCACAGCCCTGGTTCTTCCTTTGTCTACGCCTCGACCCAGCAGCGAAAAAATTTAAAATTTTGTATCATTAACGCTCTCTTTTGAATCAACGAAGATCATGAGCCAAACCAGCAACAAAAATTGGATATTTGTTTCATGCAATATAGCAGCAATAAAGCTGAGTAACAATTGACGAATGCGGTGTAGGCCTAATCAACATGGTTTTGATCACAAGCACACAAAAGACAATTAATGGTTGGCAATGCTTTTGCGGGCCGCCCAAAACACGTTCTCTCGGGCCGTACGTTGCGCAGGCCGAGTCTATATTGACACAGTTTCACAACTCCAAAAACACAGAAGCGCCATTTTAATCGCGATAAGTTTCAGTGGCGTACCAAGATTTTTCAATGGGGGGGTTAGTGACGTCACATCGTGATGATGTAAAAATACTACGTCATCACAATGTGACGTCACTGGCAGTGTCAATTTAGATTTTTAATGTTTATAATAATCTTTCATTCCACCGGAAGGATATAGCGTAGTTTTAAAGATGTCGCTGTCAATGCGGAAGATTTAGGGTTCAATTCCCAGGCCGGTCAAATCAGACACAGTGTAGCCAACGGCTCGCCACCGCTGCGGCGACGTTTCTTTGGACCTATGCTGCCCAAGCGCTAAGACGCGCGGTCGTACCCCGCCACTCGCTACCACACTTCGGTACTACAGCGAGTGTAATGAAATGAGTACAGAGAAGATTTGATTTGATTTTAAAAAAATGTGTGTGCAGCCATAGCTACTGCAGAGACACAGTATTTAAGGAAACTCCTACTTACCAACTGCTTCACAGCAGCAGCATCAATGACAAAAATGCAGTTCAAGCAAAACACACCGGTATCAGAAAAGTTGGACTACCGGTTAGAGATGGCATGGGTTGCTAAGAGACCCGCCAACGAGCCCTTAACCGGTCTTTTTGCTGGTCCGCTAACGGCCCGGTTCTATCTTTGTTTATTACTGGGCCGCTAACACTTTTTGATATCCCTTTATGTTTGATAAATGTGATTAAAGGTTCATAAAAAGGATGGGCTTTGGGCGGGCTGGGCTTTATTTTTGGTATGAGTGGCTGAGTCGGTTACGATTACTGGGCTAGAGGTTCCGGGCCGTGGGTGGTCCGGGCCTCAAAAAAGTCAGCCCTAGCCATCTCTACTACCGGTATTGTTGCATATCGCATCGTAATGAAAGTTTCGCGAGATTAAATTAAAAAGTTGTTCCGAACGAAAAAAAAAAACATGATAGCAATTTCGGCAAGCTCTGCACAAACAAAAATCGGTTTGTTTCAAAATTAGGCAAAAATTAATTTTTTCTGCGATCGTCAAAAGGGGGGGGTGACTCCCGGACCCCCTCCTTTGCTTACGCCACTAGGGGTCATCTCCGCGACTTAGCGCCTGGGGAACACAGAAACGTCGCAGAGGTGGCGAGCTGTTGGCGACACAGTGCCGATTTGACCGGCCCGGGAATCAAGCCCCAGACCTTCCGCACCGATAGTCTGTGCGCTTGTTCGCTAAGCTAACAGCCGGTACCGGCCCAGACATTGAGCCCAAAACCTCCCGCGCCGATAGCGATGTCTTTGGTTGACCTCAACTGGCTGGTTTAGTTAACTCAAAACTGAAACATCCCCCTGCGTTGCAACCATTCTCTTCCAAGATTACCTCCTGCGCTGGAACGTTGTGTTACCCAGCCTTGATAGCCTTTGAGAACAATCGCTTGATGACATCACAACACGACTCCAGCTTTAACAATACCCATTGACTTTGTCCTGGCTTGCATTTTACGTTAGTCGTTGGTTCAACTTCAAGCGCAACCCAGAAAAGTTTAACTACCGGTACTGGAATCATTGCATCACAATGAAAGTTTATCGAGATTAATAAACAAGTTGGATAGTGCAGAAAAACATGACAGCAATTTCGGCAAACTTTGTGTGAAAAAGGCGGATCGTCTCACAAAAAGAGGTTTTTATTTTTTTTCAATCGTCAATGGAAAGGGGAGTTGACCCCAACCCCCCCTCCCCCTCCTACTCCCCGTGTGTACGCCACTGATAAGTTTAATAAAAAATATGCATATTTTTTATGTTTTTCAGAGCTAAAATTTAAACATTTTTTATGACAGAAGTTATTTCACCGATACCTTAAGGCAACTGCCTAGTTTTGTTAACAGTACGATTAATCCAACTTCGAAAGGCAGGTCGTAAGTGTAAAGAAGAGAGGAGCTAAAATTTATAAGTAGGTTAAAATATCTGATGTTAAAATTCTATTGGTTCCGTAGGAAAACTTGAATGCAAAGACCTGAATGAAAACTTGAATGGAAAATACAGCTGAAGTTTTCTCTTCTTTAAAACGGTTATTTATAACATTTACAAAAATACTACCAAAGTAAAAAATCAACGTTGATGTTAAAGTTCAGCTGCAACTACCTTGCACAAACTACCTTGTTGATTAGTAAGCGAAAGGAAGGAAATATGGGCTAATTATGACATATATGTTGTGATTGATAGTTAATACAACTTGATTCAGCTTACAAGAACAAAACACTCTAACTAGAATTTATATTAGGTGCTTAAATAGTTTTGTCAATTCAAAAATCCTGTCAGTCTCGTCACTCTCAAATAAAAGTTATTTAACGTGCTTGCAGAAAAACAACCAAGGCCTTCAATAAGCAGTGGTGGGCAGCAACTATAGTGACATTTTTAGTGACTGTAAGTGCAACTAAGTTCCTTTATGTGCGATGTAAGTTATAACTTGTAACTCTGAACTAGTTCCTTTTTAAAAGTAACTTGCTCACCACTGTCAATAAGCGGAAGAAGAAAGCGACTTGCTCAATTTTCTTCATCTCCCGACGCCTGCCCTACGAGTAGGAGAATCGTAGCAGTAAGGATTAATTTACGCTGTAACGTTAACCGATGGCCTTCGAAATGTCCAGATTAGTTTTGTTGCATTATCATGGGAGATATTATGCGGTACTCATACTTAAACTTAATCTTCTCGTTTTTATTTCCAAGACGTTTAATTTATTTTCAGTTCTCGTTTCACTTTCAACAGCAGAAGCCCAGTACTTTTTTCAAAAGAGTGATATTTTAGTGATACATTGACAAAAAAAATTAACACAATGGCTTGTGCGATGAGCCAATACAAACAGCAACATCAAAAAATCTCAAGAGAATGCAGCATGAGCATATAAGCACGGAACAAAAATTGACGAGCTATATATGAGCAATGAAGCATACTTGATTTCTTTATCTCTTGCCTTTCCCCACTCACACCACTATTTGGAAGGAATCACAATATTTTCTTAGGCTACTCTACATCATGATTTAAACAAAATAGAAACAATTGTTTGCAAATATTGCTATAGCTACTTTTTGAAAATTGTTAAAATTGTGTTTGCGGAAGATCATTAAAATCATATCATGCTTGCGCTGATAAATTGATAGTTTTGAGAAGGGGGGCGAAGCTAGTTGGCACTTGAGCATATTGACTAAAATTGGGGATGAAATCAGTCAGTCCAAGGCTATCAACAAAATTTTATCAAGTGTTCCAGAGTGTTTTTCCAATGAAAAATAATACATCAGCATAGAGTATAGAATCTACAGAAAGCTGCTTTTTTAGCCTAGTTTGTTGATTAGCTGAAAGAGGAATGGGGGCGCAGTTCCCTCGCAGACAGTAGACTATTTTTGTACTTTTCATTTATTGGCATTTTTATCCACCTATCACAAAAAGCGAAGGGGCGCTTCCCAAGCTCGCTTAGGAGTTGTCGTTGTCGGACATCTGTCTACCACGCTTCAAAGGGGTGTATTGGTTAGTCACAGCTTCGCCGTTTCGAAAATTTGTTTTGAATTACGCAAACGTTTTTTGTAATAAGTCACGTGATTCGGCAGCGTTTTATTTTCTTGCAACTGCGCGCACGCCGGGAGCAGCACAGGTTTCTGATTGTTTGGGCAACCGACTTTTAGTATTTTTTGACATAACCTTTTCTTTTCGGATTGGACATCGTTGTGATAGGACCTGCTGTCTTGACTGAAGCATTAGTTAGCGATTTATTTTGGGGCTTCAGATATCCACTCTACGTTCTGCTCTGCTGCTGCCGGAAACTTTCGTAAGTTGTGTAAAAATATGTTATGTTGTGTTTAATCAAGAATAATTTGAATTCATGTATAATTAGTTTGTACCGAAACTGTATATTGTTTGTCACCTAGTTAATTGTTTTCTACTTATGATGTCGTGTGCTATATCTTAGTTTTACTTTATTTTAGGATTACGTCGACACTAATAAATTTGAATGTTATCGTCGTCAATCGAGCCGAAAGCAGCAGACATAGTACAATCCGAAATAAGGGGGAATCTCGTTAGGCCTAAGTGTCTTTCCCAACGGCACAGCAAGCAAACTTGACGGCTTGCTTAGCTTAGCTTAAATCCATTAATGCTGAATGTCTAACAGGGAAGCTGTGAATATACCAATTTTTAAGTCATAGGTTTGACTCGACTCAGAATCAAAGCCTCAGTCTACCGATCCAGAAGCAGAGGCTCTATCCACTCGGCCGTCCGATTGGTTCTTTACTAGAAGGTATGTTCTCAAGTGAAAGTTAATGCGTACGATTTCCAGATTATGATGCTCTTATAAGAGCATCTGCAGACCAAAAAGTGCGCTCTATACGATTTTAATGGTAATGGATAAATGGGTCAAACCAATTTGTCTTAAAATTACACCTTTCATTTTTTCTCAGTGACAACGCGTATGTTTTACTGCAGTATTCGCACTGTGGTGAGACACTGAGCTGCTACCCCTAGAAAAACCTAAAACAATTTATATCGAAAGCTTAGCATAGAGGCCCTTGAAAGGATTTTGGGGGAGGGGGGCAAAGTTAAGCTGCTACGGCACAGGCTGTAGGAATGTTACAGCACCGATCTTCAACTCAGGTTTTCTTATGTGCAGTTGTAGATCAATAACGACATAATCGACTTCGCTTTCCTTCAAAATTGTCCACATTTTGCTCGATGTCGCGCTTTGTAATGATTACGTGATTCAGGGGTGTGCAAACTTTCTTGAAACCGGGCCAAATAGCACCAAGTGCAATATTCTGCAAGCCACATTTTAATTATCTTCGTAGTAATTTTTTTACAGCAGTAACTGGATGTTTGACAACAGAGCTTCAGCTGTCATCATTAGAGGTGGGGGGTTATTACAGGATGCTCGTTAAGCGGTGTACGAGCTCGTGAACTGCTCGGTAAGAAATTTTTCCTCGCTAACGCGCTTTTCGGGGTTATAGGATTTTCCAAGCTGGCGAACTCGCTCGACAAGTAGTGAGAAAAAAAATGAGCTCGTTAAGCTACAGAGCGACAATTTCATACACAACTAGCCACGGCAGAGCGCAGTTTTTTAGGTCATAGTTTATGCACAATAGCTAGTACGTAGTATATGACACAACCAGAGCTTTACACAACTCTCACGCTTGTTGTGAAATGGTAGACTCAAGTTCAAGTTTATTCATTCATGCGAAAGATGCTAGGCTCATCAAGTCGCTACACTCTATCTCAAACATGACACATGTCGGTAGAAAAAATCAGATTATCAAAAATAAAAAACAAAACAGCAAAAAAATGCAAAGCATAGTCTACATACAAATACATACACATCAAACTAAGATTGGTAGGCCAGCTGCTGATCACCGGTACTAGCTAGCGCCTAGTCCAGTGCTAAAACTGTGCTAGTGATTTATTACAAAGTTGGGATGGTTTTAACTTGATTACAGGTAAGGGTGTATGTAGTAATGGTGTCTACAGATGTACCGGTATAGGCTTGCTGTGAGGTGCTAGACTAGCAGCTGTTCTTTGCTGGCTGGCACCTAGTCTGGTGCTAAAACTGTGCTATTACGCCTATTGCAAGCATGCATTGGCTGCAGACTTAGAGAGTATGTAGTAATGGTATCTTCCACCATTAACTGGGTGAGGCCATGGCCAGCAACTGCTAGTCTAGCACCTCACAACAAGCCTATGCATCAGTAGACACCATTACTACATACACTCTTTACCTATAACCAAGTCAAAACCATCCCAACTTTGTAATACTTTCACAGTTTTAGCTCCGAGCCAGCAAACAGTAGCTGCCAGTCTAGCACCCCACAACAAGCCTATAGGCCTACATACCGAGCAGTTAGCGAGGCACTCGGTTTTACCGAGTAACTGCTCTTTCTGCGAGCGAAACCTGTAATCCCAACTTTGCGAGCACGTTATCTCGGCTGCCGCTCGGAGAATTTCTCCTCCGAGGAGAATTAGCGAGAAAAATCGCTCGCTAACACATAAAATCCTGTAATCACCCCCCTGACCATTGCATTGCTTTAAATGGAGTTTTTCACACGTGGTCGCGGTCGCGCGTTTGGTCGCGCGACAGAAATCTTGGTCGCGTGATCACGTAACTTGTGAGCGACTAGTTTGCACGCGTGACCATGAAATTGAATGTGAATAAATGGAACGTTTCACACGAGACGCAGGTTTTAAAGCGACTGCAGTTTAGACTACCGGTTGTTTTATAGACCATAGATTCTATAGTCAAAAAAGGTTGTTACATAGACTATGCGTAAGACTCTATAGAGTCTTAGTCTATGTAATAACCTTTTTTCTATACTCTATAGAGTCTTACGCATAGTCTATGTAACAACCTTTTTTGACTATAGAATCTATGGTCTATAAAACAACCGGTAAGACTCTATAGTATAGAGTCTTACGCACAGTTGTATTATTTTTTCATTAACTGGAGTTTCAAGCTTTAAATAAGCTGATTAAATGAAGCCAAACTCATGTGTGCAAATGCTGAAAACTTCTCTGGGATCGAACTGAGATCGGTCGATTTGGATTCGATCAGCGGAGAGCAGGGATTTTTAACCTATTTTGTCTTGTTTACCCCTTGCCGAAAGAACGAAGAGTAATTTACCCCCATTGTATCACTACTGCTTTTTCATTGCTGAAAAATAAATTTTTTTTTAATCTTAACTCAGAAAATTTGCCCCTTTGATAGGTAAAATTTACCCCCAAGAGATAAATTTAGCTCCGGCTAAGAACCCCTGGCGTAGAGAATGATAAACAATTTGTTTCAGATCAGTCTTGCAGTAACGAATGGACTCAGTGCTTCTTTTCGATTTTTCTTGTTTTTGCTTAGCTTTCCGCAATTTTGCAAGCAAGAATGCCATAGCAGTTGCGTCCTTGACCTACATCGCGATTTGTCTACCTAGAAAAGTTTAGGTGGCGCGACTACAGTCGCTCGTGTGAAACGGGCTAATAAAGACGCACGTCTTCAAAAATGTTTGCAAAAAAGTGAAGACGCGCGACACTGGTCGCCCGTGTGAAAGGCCCCTTATTTTCTTGCAACGAACTCGATGTGCGGTCAGAAACCAGTTTGCGGCCAGACTCAGAAATACTGTACGTTTTACTTTGAGAAAGCTTATGATTTAAAAACATTAAAGAAAAAGTGAGGCTAACAATGCGCGAAAATTTTATAAGCAAGTCCTAGCCGAAACTTTTTTACAAAAGTGTAGCCTAATTTTTTCTGTAATTTGAATCATGATTTTGAAAAGCGCGGGGCCCGTAGCAAATGCTACTTCTGCTACGTGGTTAATTCGGCACTGGCCATAGGCTATATTTTTTTGTTGCTGCTAGAGTTTCGGTAAATTGCTTTGTTTGAATAGCCAATAGTTTTTGAAATGACCATGTTTTGCTAATGATTGGAAAAGTAATTGCCAGTATTTTGTTAGTTTGATTTTTATGTACTGAACCATCAAGCATCATCAAGTGACATGGCTGAGTGGAATTGGCGTTGAGCTTTGAAACCAAACATCACGGGTTCAAATCACGACTTGGCCGACCACATTTTACACGTCCTCTTCTTTCGCATACATTGTCAATCAAAATCGTAAAATCAAAACTGAAGATTCATTAGATACTGGACTAGTTGGGGGTTGGAGATGTCATTAAGGTTACAGGGTGGGTGCAGGATATGGCATTCGTTGATGATATGGTCTGCAGATTGTACGGTGCCACATTCGCATTGGTTTGAATCAATAAGTCCCATTTCGAACATGTTTGAGGCAAAACGTCCAACACCGGTGCGAAGGCGATTGAGTTGGACCCATGCTTTTCTTGGAAAAAAATAAAAAATTCTTGGAAAAAAATGCTTTTCTTGGAAAAAAATAAAAAAAATTGAGTTGGACCCATGCTTTTCTTGGAAAAAAATAAGAAATGTTACGTTTTTGATTTATACTGGTTGAGGGGGTAGGGAGGTGAGGATGTATCTGCATCATCCAAAAGATTTTCCAGTTGGGGACGTAAAAGCCGTCGTGATTTTTAGCGTGTTGGGGTGGGTATTTCACACATGATTGTGTGGCTGTTGACTTGAAGAACGCAAGCTCATATAATACCTAGTCTTCCTCGTCGATCTGTTCTTTCAAGTTCAGTTTTTTATTATAACTCCTTAGTTACTATTATTTTTATTATACACCTCACTATTTTGAAGTAATTGGGTTAGTGCAGAATTTTGACCCTTCCTAAACAGACACTTTTGCGTAAAAACAGGAGTCGAACAGGAGCAGGAGTATAAAAAGTAGTCATTGACCAGGAGCAGGGTCAGGAGTCTGGTTGGTCAAAACAGGAGCAGGAGTGCAAAAAAGGCGACTCCGTACACTTCCGATCAGTTGCCAGTTGTTTTATGAATAATCTTAGTTTACGAATTAAAAAGTTTAGTTTATGAATTAAAAATTTCGAAGTGACTTGCAGTGTTGCAGTGACTTGAGTCCGGACTCGGACTTGAGTCCGACTCGAGTTTGGTGGACTCGGACTCGACTCGAGTCACAGTCCCGAATGACTCGGACTCGACTCGAGTCTTTCAATGGGAGGACTCGTTCCAACACTGGTTACAGGTGCAAGAGAGAGTTACAAACTTGAACCAGGCGCTTTTAATTAGACAAAGACCAATTCAATGGTATTTATCTTGTTGACTTAGCCTAAGAAACCTTGAAACCTACCAGTTCAGAGTTTTGAAAAGGCAAGAATGTGGTTTAGTTAAAGGTATAGCAGTCTTGAGAATGAGAACGAAAATCAGAATTTGATATTATTCAAAAATAGGCAACACGGCATTTTGCAACATTTTAAGTTGATTTTAACTGTTAAAGCTCATTCAACTAGTCTAGTTGTTTTCCTTAAGTTTAAAAGATAACAAGGCACCGCCGTACCGGTAAACGGTTTGCTGGGCAAAATTGTGTTTACTGAAAGTTTTTGCAAAAGTTAAATTATTGCATAAATTTTATGAAGGCTTAATGGAAGCTCACCTTCCTCTGTGCCTATTTCTGGTAGCCTACTCTTTTTGGCTGTTTGCTATTACATTAATCAAGAAAGGCACTTAGATTTTATAGGATGACTTTATGAACTTTTAAAGCAAATTTTAGCAGTCTGTGTTGGATTTGTTTTTATCAATAGACTACTAACGTACGGTATTAAGGAGGCTGCTCAGATGGCCGAGTGGTAAGAGCGTCCACCTCGGGAGCTGTAGGCTTGGGTTTGATTCCAAGTCGGGTCAAACCTATGACTTTAAAATTGGTATTCACAGCTTCCCTTCTTGACGCTTAGCATTAAAGGGACAGTGTAAAGATGAAGCCGGCAAGCTTTCTTGTTATGCCGTTGGGAAAGACGCTTAGCATTAAAAGGACAGTGTAAAAATGAAGCCGGCAAGTTTACTTGTTGCATGACAACTCTTGACAACTGACTCTTGACTCTTAACAACTCATGACAACTCCTAAGCGAGCTCGTTATATTGCTTTCTCGTGATAGGAGGATAAATATGCAACAACATTCAGAAAATAATATAACATATTGGCAAGTGGCAACTGACTAAATTGTTAGCTTTCATTTGTAAATTTTATTGTTGTGGTTTTCTTATTTTGCATTTAGGTTTCAGATTACTGGTAGCCTAAATGGTGTAGTTTTTATATGTGCCAATTGAAGTTGCAATTTTGATAATTTCATGTCTCGAAAGACACCCCAAGGTATCTGACATTTGGTCTCATAAAAATTTCACTGCAGAACTGTGCGGAACGTTTTTGCTTACGTTAAAATTATAACCAAACTTATGTATACAAACCTAACCTGCCAGGATGTGTCGTTTATCGTTGCAACTTTAAGCAACATTCTCAATGACGAACATATACCGCAAAAAATGCAAAAACCCAATGGTCAGATACCGGAGAAGAGGACAAAAAAGTGTTCTGAAGACTTTGTCTATTGAAAGAGCTTTTTTGTCTTGTGACGCATTACAAATCCTGGTGAAGATATGCTTAACAAAACAAGAAAAACGAAAATCCTACCAAATGACGAATATGAAAAAAATGTCAATTTCCGAGAATGATCTCATTTTGAAATGGTTTTCTCCCCCAGGCAAACACTATCTCCGTCAACCATTTGAAGTGACTTTCAATCGGCCTCTGAAAGTACTGTAGAGTGAAACCTCCTGATATGCATGTTTGGAAGAAAAGCAATTGCAAAAGGAAATGAAACAGACATTAGTAACCCACTTAATATTTTCCGTAAAACCACTTACCGCACTAAAAATTTTTTTTACAGCCGATTACATGTATTATGTGTGGGATGATAGGCCTACAGTTTAATAGGCTATGTTATAGAGGTGAATAGTGACGTCGCTTTTCGTGTGCTTTTGTTTGTGCGTAATTTCTTAAGCCTTTGTGAAGTAAGAAAACAATAAATTTTTATAATTTCCATTTCTATTTGTTATTTCATTTGAGCAACAGCTGTGATATGGCTGGATAGTGGATATACTATTAATTATCTAGGCTTTGTGCGGTTAGAATGCCCCAAGTTGACAGCATATCATTGATATTGTTCAATACTGGGTTACTTTTTTTCAAAATTTGACTTCGGTCAATTGACCTAACTGTCTACAAAAATTTCGGTCATTTCAATTTTTTTCGTTTATGTTTGAACCAACAATTAAAACGTTGAACGAAATATACATCTACTCCTTTGTAATTTCAACACAAATAAAACCTACTTGATCAGTTTGATGTCTGTCAGTGGCTGCGCCAATGAGAAGGACTAGTCCCTCCCACTTCTTCTCAGGCCCATTCTTGTAAATCGTGCCAATCCGTTATTTTTTTTGTGGCGTAGGAGAGGGGGCAGACGTGGATCCTCCCCTGGTTTCCTGTTGTTAAAGTCCGACAAAAATTTTAAGAAATCACTAGATAAAGCGTCAAGGGAACCCAGAAATATATAATTTGACCACAAGGTATTACCTTTTGACCGTTATACCCTTCTCATATTCTGCCCGTCCCATTGTTTTTTTAGCATTTTCAGGATTTTTCCATTTTCGTTTTCATTCTTTGCCGTGATACTGTAATAACACACCATATGTTTGACTAAGTTTGGTCGAAGATTTGCAGGGTAGACCGTTTTTTTTTTAACATCCTACTTTGAAGTACAGTAGCACACTGTACTGCAGAATCGGGCTACTAGGCACGATAACCGAAGGCAATGTCAATTTCTGAACAATTACCAGATTACGCTTACTAGTATCCTATTTTTACTTCGTAATAAGTCCCCATTTCGATAAAAAATCCTCCTGAATATTCGCCAGAGAGCACCAAATTAATTCCAAAATTTTTTGGGGGAGACTCCCCATACCTTCTTGAAAGAGTCTAAATTTTTACAAATTTTCGTTGCTTGGTTTGTCCCCTCACTTATTTCTGGCTGGCGCCGTCCCTGATGCCTGTTAAACCTGACACCGGTAGTCCGTTTGTAATTGTTGCTTGCATATTGGCAAAATATTTACTTCAGTCAATTGACCAAAATGGCTTTAATTTTTTTCGGTTTTTACAAATTTAATTTGAGCTGTGACCGAAATTTAATCATCATGTTTTTATATGTGCTAAGAGAAAGTTTTGTCTGTTTCCGCAAGAAAAAAAGTTATGATCGAAAAACCGTTTTTTATGCTCAATACCGGTACTCGAAAATTGCGCTGAATGAAAATAACTTTGATCTAACATTTGAAATGATATATCGATGGTGAAAATGCAAAACCTCGTATGTGATTTTTCACTGTTTGGAGAAAACTAAAAAAAACTTTCTAGTTTTTTAATTTATTGAGATAAAAGCTGGATACTATCAAAAATGCTAGTTCATAAAATTGTCGATTTAACTATGTAAACAAAACAATTCTAACCCTTCTCGTTTTACAGTAATATCGCATACGAGGTTTTGCATTAACAAAAACTGCAAAGACATGTTGTTTTGACCTGCAATACGAGGTTTTGCATTTAACCATTGTTAAGCAAAACTATTATTTCATTGCTCGCCGTTTGCGTGGAAAAAGATCTCGAGCCGCTCTCTTTATCGAAGATTCAAATGGTGTGACTCTGAAAGATCAAGATGCTATTTTGAATCGGTGAAGAGAGTACTTTAGTGATCTTTTACACCCAGTTGATGCTACACCGATACAAATTCACGAAGAACAGGTTGGGGAAGATATTCAGATAACCGAAGCAGATGTGAATACAGTAATCAAATCATTGAAAACTGGAAAAGCACCTGGTGAGGATGATATCAGACCTGAAATGTTAAAAGCAATGAACATACATGGTGTTCGTTGGCTGACTCGTGTTTGTAAGGTGGCGTGTAGTACTGGGCAAGCACCAAAGCAATGGCAAACTAGTGTGATAATACCTATCCACAAGAAAGGAGACAAGAGAAAATGCATCAATTATAGGGGCATATCTCTCATCAGTGTCCCGGGTAAGGTCTATGCCAAATGCCTTGAAAAGAAATGCCGTGAAATAGTCGAGCCTAAGCTAACAGATGCTCAGTGTGGCTTTCGTCCTGGCCGAAGCACAATGGATCAGATCTTTGCCTTGCAGCAAATCTTTGAGAAGTCGTGGGAATATGCAAAAGAGGTCAATGCATGTTTTGTTGACCTTGAAAAAGCATATGATCGCATTCCTAGAGACAAGCTTTGGGCGGTGCTGTTGCAGTATGGCATTGATGGCCAGTTACTAACTGCCATTAAGTCGCTGTACATGCATTCTGAGATCTGTGTTCGTGTTAACAGTGCAACGACGAAACCTTTCAGAGTAAGTGTGGGACTACGGCAAGGCTGCTCTCTTTCACCTATTCTGTTCCTTATTTATATGGATAGAATAGTTAAGAACAGTGAGTCTTGTGGCGGAGTAAAGATCGGTGAATGCACTGTACAACGTCTGTTATTTGCAGATGATCTCGTGCTACTCGACTCTACCCAAAATGGTCTCCAGCAAGCTCTTGACAGGTTTTCGGATGCATGCTCTGTTGCCGGAATGAAAATCAGTACAACAAAAACAGAAACCATGTGCCTGTCCAGACAACCAAAGCAGTGCTCTCTCCAAATTGATGGAGTACCACTAAAACAGTCAGAGAAATTCAAGTACCTCGGCGTCTCATTCACAAGTGACGGCAGACAAAATAGCGAATTGGATATCCGCATCGGAAAAGCAAGTGCAGTAATGCGCCAGCTCCACCGATCTGTGGTACTGAAACGGGAGCTTTGCACCAAGGCAAAGCTATCCATTTTCAGATCGGTCTATGTTCCTATTTTGACTTATGGCCATGAGTGTTGGATCATGAATGAGAAAGTGAGGTCTCGAGTTCAAGCAGCCGAAATGGGATTCTTGCGAAGAATTAGCGGTTTGACCTTGTTGGACAAGGTTAAAAGTGCAGATATTCGTGAATTTCTAAACATCGAATCGCTGCTTCTCCGACTAGAAAGATCGCAACTGCGTTGGTATGGACATGTGACACGAATGCCCCAGGAAAGAACAGCCAAAAAACTGCTCTGTTCAACACCGATTGGTCGAAGGCCTAGAGGCCGTCCCAGAACTCGATGGCGAGATTACGTAGAAGATCTTAGTTGGTCTCGCCTTGGCATCCCAGCAGAGCATCTATCCTTTGTTGCAGAGGATCGAGATGCTTGGAGGCTCCAACTTGAGCTGCTGCCCCCGCGACCCCCAAGGATAAGCGGGTCCAGAAAATTGATTGATTGATTGATTATTTCATTGCTTAAGAAATGTTGTTGACCTCGACAATGACTTCAAGGAAGCAAAAAACATGACTTCATGCAGGAAATGACGTCATTACGTTTTATGACGTCAGAGGTACATCATAGTTCACAAACTTAAGGTAAAACAAAGGATGATTTCGAAGTTTAAAAATCAAGTATTTTTCAAAATACTGCTCGAGTAGGCTATGCTTCAAAAAATTCCAAAAATTATTTTCAAGTGCTATGCTGTAACAAACAGATTACTGCAAGAAATTCAATTGTAAGGGATGCTGAATGAGAATACCACGCAGTGACGCTGCCGCATTTAACGAATAACTTTATTGCTTGTTTGAGATGTGAGATACAAATTTGGTGAAAAATTACGTCAAAAAAATCAAAGCTTCATTACACTTACGGTATTAACCCGAAGCATGTAACGAGTGGCGGGGTCCATCTCCGCGGTTTAGCGCCTGGGCAATGGGCAGCACAGCTTCAAACTTCGAAGAAATATTGCAGCGGTGACGAGTCACTTCCCTCACTATGTCAAATTTGGCCGGACCGGGGAACAAATCCCAGACCTCCGGCACCGATAGCGATGTCGTTACGACTGAGCTAACCGGCCGGTCTAAAAACTTACTTTTCTTTCATGAAATCGGCTTTTCTATGAAATTTTAAAGACGCGAATGAACGATTATCGCTCAATAACATCGTCACTATCATTAACTTTTCCCAACTACTCGAAACTTTTACCAACTGTGCTGCGCCTGCCAGTTTTCATACAAATTGTTCAGCCATAAAGTAGTGATTCAACGCCACTTAAACGAACTCGCAAAAAACGTTTTTTACTTTTTCAAAAAGATGCGAGAAAAGCCTGGACTCTTCGGATTTTATTGAATCTTCTGCATTGTACGGAGAAGGGCTCCAACGCGCGCGTCTCCTTTCGGGTCTTCTTCGATACATGTAAAAAGCCTGCGCCGCTCAAATACTACTAGAAAAATCGTACGTTAATAAGGAAAAATTTCTTCCCCAAAAAATATTTGCGTACGCTACTGAGTAAACGTAGGCCTACCATGTGGTGATGGTTATGAGATGCCATAAAGGTTTGCAGAAAAAATGAAAAATTTCACAAAAAATTAGTGACATGAAAGATGAAATTTTTTGAAAGTTCAGATTTAGTTTGAGGAACACTAAACGCAAACGCAAAAATACTCGTATGTGTTCCGTAGAGACTGCGAAATGACCGATTAAAGTCTTTTCAGTCAAGCGGTTACCCGGAAAGCAGCAATCCAGGGGCGATTTAAGTTAGTACCAATGTAATTACGAGCTGCGTTATAATTACATAGCTGAAAGGTAAGACAGCATAAAAATCAGCAAAATGTAAAAAGTTTAAGGAAAAATTGAAACAGGATTAGTGAAGTAGCACACAATCGATCCGCTTTTGATTTAGAGATAATTTTTATATTTTGACTCCAATATTCCTCTTTCCTTTTTTTTTTTTTTGTTCGACTCTTAATTTTCCGCTAAGAAATTTTGACGTTTGACAAAAAGTGCCCAACATAACCGTGTTTCTACTCTCACTTTTGATTCCGACTCAGGCAAAAATCTCCAACTTCATGAGTCTGACTGAGATTCACGAACCTTAATCAAAAAGTAGAAAAGCGAGATTTGCAGTAAGCCGCTTCCAGCGGGTCACATAAAGACGATAACAAAGAGGTTGACCTAAGCTAATTCGAAAACAGACAGCTGTAAACCATAAGTAATAAGAACCCTATGACATCAGGAACACATTGGTGTACTGGGGTAACAGTAATTTTAATGAGCATGGCGTAAAACGGCGGGACAGTTTAATTTGTTTCGAAAGTACAGTGGCGGCACATTATAACTGAATTGATGCGAAAGAGTACGTTACAAATATAAGCCAACCCACCCAGGGGAGTCCAGCTGGCACTTCCAACTTCCTTACTTTCAATCAACAAAGATAAAAAAGAAATCGTGGCCCGGTGTGCTAACATAGAATGTTTCACCACTAACTTCTCACACCTGATGTTTGAAGGTGTTGCTGCACCCTTACCTTATTTCGCATGTGACTTACTGACTATGGCGATATATACATATTTATTTAAACTAAACATCTCATAATCACGCAAACAAACAGTTATTAGCATGTCAAGTCAGGCGAAGTGAGCAACTTGCATTTGACGTGCCGCTTATAGTTTGTTCCTCCTACTCTGCTCCACGTGTAAAAATAATTAGTTCTCTTATTTTATCTTTTTCAAAAATGAAACCTCCCCTAATCTAAAAATTATTGTTTGTCTTGGTTTAACGTCACCTTGAACTTCATTATCACAATTAACAGAAAGTAAAGGTTCAGATGATTTCTATCAAAACAATAGGCCTACGTATCTTCTATCATCAAATTCTTCTCGCAGGGGGTTTTGATTTTCCATTATTATGTCATAATTGCATCGAGAATTCAAAATTTTTGTAATTATTTACATCTGCTCCCGAAGGGAAAACATTATCATAAAGAATTGTCGCCGAAATCAAAGTTTTGATGAAATAAGAGGTTTTGCACTATCAAAAAATGTCAAAAGTTGAATACAAGGTTTTGCATTTTGGGCGATGACGTCATTTCGAAAGCGAAATGTCTCAAAAAAAGTTTTTCAGTAATTGAAGAATGAAAAAATATGCAACTTAAGCCAATAAAAAAATTTTCGAAAATTTGCACATACGAGGTTTTGCATTTTCACCATCGATATGTCTAACTGTTAAGGACTATTAATGCATTGTATGTTGATGGATTTACTTTATGGATTTGAAGTTTTAAGCACCACTGAAGAGATTTTGTTAAGGACTAATTATGACAATCACAGTATTAACAAGATGATCTGGGGTAACTTTGGTCACCAGACAAAGTACCTAAATAGGCCTACTCATAAAGCACAGAACGTGCTAGCTTTACTGCCCATAAAATGTTTAGTGCTTCGGTAATTTAAAGAAAGTCTGTTACATCTCATTAGGCTACTTTCCAACTGTTGATGCTAATATTGGGTTGTTTTGCCGAAGGAGTGAGAAAAAAATAAGAAAGCAAGTTAGAGTACACCAAAGACCCTACGCAAAATAATGAAGCGCATCAGAATTGCACTTTAGTGTCAAATTTTTTCAATAGTTTTCGAGATTAAATCTTCTGGCGAATCAACTCATCTCTTCGCCCAATGCCTTTAACTTGTGCTGCGGCTTCTGTTACCATTTTTGACATGGCGCTCTACACATTGGTTGTGACATGGGTGGTCGAGCTACAATGGCCTTATCCGACGTTGTTCAATATCTAAATCGGTTAAATGTTTAATTACCGGAGGCTGCTGATGGCAAGATGTTAAATTCACCATCTTGTAGTATGAGTTCACTGTTAGATCAAGTGTGGGCGGTTCAAACAGACGTACAGTTGAGGCGGTATCATAATATTTTGCTCCTTCCAAAGAATATTCTTCACTGCGGCTGTCAACCAAGTCATGATTATCAAATAAAACCGTTGATGGCAAGTTTCCACGAATCGAAAGCACTTTGTGCACTCCTCGCATTCGTATCTCCTCATCGCTGTCACCCAACATGGCAATCAAGAGATTTTTCTGGTGTGCGAAAAATGCATTTCGTTGTACAACTTTCAAAGCAGTTTTCTAAACAGCTTCATCAGGCACCGGAAGAATTCGTTGGACCAAGTTGAAAAATATTCTAGATCCGCAAGTTAGTTGACTATTTAACTTAATTTCAAACCAACTTGGAAAGTAAACTTGAAGACAAAACTTCGTCAGAGTTTCCTAGTTTGAGGAGGGTTCATCCACCGAAACATAATATCTGAGGATTCGACAGCCCAGAGTTAGCCAGCGTGAATGCACAATGGGACCTACTTTTAAATATTGCAAGTCGCTGTCGACAACTCCCAAGATTATTGCTGAACATATCTTGTAAGCATAATGTTGACCAGAGCTCAGATCATGAACAACTGATTCTGGCAACTATACAAACTGAGGGCTTGAAATTGACTTAAAATTAGTAGCAACCGGCCAACTTGAAACATCTCCAGTTAAACACTCCCCAATTGGGCCTGCAAAAGAGTCAGGACTATTGGTGGTTCCATCAAGCATAGTAAAGACATGGCGCAAGGGTAGTTCATTGGTATGTAGTAGGCAAATTACCCATTGTAGTGGCTTGTGCAATAGTTTTTCCAACTTACGAATGCAACCATTGAACTTGCTTGTCATTGCTGCTGTTCCATCAGTGCCAACTACTGTAAGCTTGTCATGTAATTCGGTGTTGGCAATTGTGTTGAAGATCTTTTGTGCTATGGTTTTTCCTTTGCCATCCTCTGTGGAAAAATGAGAAAGATAGTATTCACCAGGCTGCCCAACCATTGTATAGTGATCTTCAAGTTGCACAGACCTGTAAAACTTGTCATTTGGTCCTTGCATGGTGACCAGTGTTGCATCTTTGCGCCCATCAAAGTATACGGCATTCACTAACTTGAAATTCTCTTGCTCCTTTTTCCTAATTTCAGCACGGCATTGTTCTCGCTCTCTTCGAAGCTTGCTGCGATCAATAACGTATGTCTTGTCGTCATCAGTAATTACATCCAAATCTTACATCACACTATTAGCGATCGCAGCAGCAGCTCTGTCGGATATCTGAAAACGCCCACTCATCCTTGCAAGGTTTGACCAAATCATTCGATTCTGATTTTCATATGGCATTGATTGAAAAACAAATTCAGAAGATTGCGATTGTTCTGTGTTAGTTGAACTAGAATCTGAAAGATAATCCAAAGCTGACTCAGGCACTGATGTAACGGAAGAACATGTAGGTGGTTCTGGATGAGGTTGTAAGGGTCGAGAGCACCTAAAAAACTGTATGTCAACTGACGTTGAAGGAACTACGGCATCCACACATTTTCCAACTCAATTGCTAGTTTGATCTTTATAAAAAGCATAATCATCATCTGTCATTTTCAAACCATGCTGTTTCTTCAAAATTTTGCGCTGCTTATCGTCAGCACAAAATACATCAAATATTTCATCAATAGTTGACATAAACTCTTTTTCCTTTTGTAAAAATGCTTCTCCTCGTTTTTTCTTTGACCAGCGATCAAGTGCACTGAAACAATTCACAAAACTTTGAACTTTTTTTGAAATGGTGAAGAGATGAATGGGATATACGTTGCACCATACCCATCTGTCATAAATTTCTCGGGCAATGTCATTTGCAGCATTGAAGGTTCGAAAGTTTTTCAAATGAAGAATGCGTTCTATTAAATGTCGCTTGGTAGGCAGTACTCCTGGTGGAAAACTATCATGGCTAGAGAAAGTGTGTACATTATGTAAAATCTTCTTTACAGAAGTTGAACTCCGTCTTTTCATGTTTTACTACTTCGCAGTTTGGCTAAAGCTTTGATTACACAATTACTTAGCAATATACCTGCAAAAAATAATAACTTTTCAGACAATTAGTAGTTAAGTACAAACTAAAAAACTTATTAAACAGTTTTTCTATTATAACTTTTTTTCTAGTGGAAATAGACAAAAACTTTCTCTTAGCTCGTATAGAAACATGATGATTCTGCAAATTTTGAGTCGTAAATCATGCCTCTACGATAAGCGGTTACTGAGTTACGACATTTTTAAGAATTTTTACCCCTCAAAACACATTTTGGGGGGTTGCTAGCCCCCTAAAAGTAGCAACTCGCCAAAACCACTTTTTTTCGTAGATTTTACTTGTTTGGCAGGTTTTTAGAACTACACTTTTTTCAATTTCAAAAAAAAATTACTTTCACTTCACTCTAGTAGCCCAGGCGCTAAACCGCGGAGATAAGCCCCGCCACTCGTTACACGCTTCGGCGTAATACGGCGAGTATAAAAGATTTGATTTTTTTTATGACCGAAATTTTACCGAAAAAAAAAAGCAAAGCAGGTTCAACAGGCCTACCGGGTATAGTCTGAAGTCACATTAGTAAAAATGTGAAAAAAAATAGTTGAGTAAGTGGATTATTTTCAAATTTTTAGAACCGAAATTTCGCTGAGACCTGACACAAACCTTGGCTGTTGCTAAGCCTAGCAGAGTAGCATTTACGATTTGGTGTTGAACGGGCAAGGCGTAAGGAGAGCCTTTGGCATTCCAGCCAGCCGTAATATCCGCAAGTTACTGCCATATTTGAAACAACAAGCGACAATTTGAGCTGGTCGTAGTCATCAAAGAGAGAATACATTATTCCGGCCGCCATCACATTTTTCCCCAGTTACTGGGAAGGTCTCGGAAAACGTCTACTGAAACAGTTTCTTGTTGTTTTCTTTACATTTTCAATCTCGAATTCGTATCAAATATTCAGGCAAAATTGAAGTTTATGCAGATTGTGTTACCAATCAAACTTGCAATGCATTGCACTGTTGCATATCAGCATTCAGCAATGCATTGAACAAGCACAATCAACAACATCATCGCAAAAGTGTTATTGTCAAAAGACAATTCATCATTTCAGTTTAAAATAATGAAACTAAGACAAGTCTACAATATTTATCACTTGACACTAGCCCAGAGCCTACACCAAACACTGCCCAGAGCATAGCCTAGACCACTAACATAAACCTAGACTATTTTTGCTGAAAATAAATTACCGTAGAGGTTAAAACAATTAAATAAATATAGAGTGAGTTCAATCCAACTAACAATTAAAAAAAAAAACACAGACCAAGTGCACTCCTTTCCTTTACTGCATTAGCAGCTTGATTTATCATTGTACAGGTCCCTTTTGTCAGCTTACTGGTATGTTTGTCAGCCTAACGCAATCACATATTTTTGCACCTGGAAGCTGATTTTTTTAGTTTTTTTGAATAAGTCTGTGTTTTGAATAAGACAACGTGATAAATTTCTGTTCTTTTCCGTTTACTTTGCTTCTAAATTTTTAAGTCAGGCTTTATTGCAGAATGCCTTGCAGCTTTCAATCGTGTCTAGCCAAATTATTGCCAACAATCTTAATCTCTGTGTTCTCACAATATTTCCTGTTCCCAACATTGCAATTTTATGTTTGCTTATTTTACCTACTAGCGCTTATTAGAAACGCTATCTTCCTTCGCTTGCTAGAAATCTCACAGTTATTGAGTTATTTGTTCTGTTTCACGTGAGAACCAAATTGAGCTAAATTCTGCTTGGGTTCCATGAATTGGTGTCGCCAAAACCTAATTTGTGCCTTTTTTGTGTGATCGTATAAATATGCATACGGTCGCTGAAATAAAGCTCTTCTGCTTCTGGTTTCGAGATGCCCTGACCTTGAGGTTGAGACTCGCAATCCCCAGCGCTTCATGACATCGAATTAAGAACTCACAACAAGTCGATAACCTACAAGTACTTGGCAGTTCTGAGAAATTGAAACAACTTTATTGCACAGCTGCGGGTATAGACTAGAGTCCATAAAAAACGTTACTGCACCAGCAAGCCAGAACTAACAAAGTAGCAGAAAAGACTAGCCCATTACTGATTTCATAACTAACCACACAGTCTTTAAAAGGTTAAATTATTATTGTTGAAAACGTTATCACTCTTAGCAACCATAGAAACCACACAAGACGTCGATCCACCAGGAAGGCTTCAAAACTAATCCTTGCATTGTTAGGCTAGCTATTTACACCTTTAAGGGTCATCTAAAACTCTTATAATTCAACTTAAAACATATCGCAATATGTCTGTTAGCATTGAAATTTAGAAGTGCAGGATAATACTTATATCCCCACTACCTTTAAATGGCTTAAATGCTGTTTTTGTAGATTTAGGAACAGAAACTATGCTTGCAGACTGCCAAACTACCGATCTCCTTTCTCTTTCCATTATACCGCGCACAAAATTAGTGTTTTTCTTCATATGCATCAGAGCGTGACTGAGTGAACGATTTTTTCCTGGTATCCGGGAAGTTTCCAGTCATTTAGTAGACTCACAACTACGATTTTGCGCTAGCATTTCACGCTTGATTGAACAGCTTCTAAGCGCGTCGTATCAACCGTGTGCAGCGGCAGATTGCAGTAGTAAGACGGCTAGCTCAAATACCTTTGTGGCTTTATCTGAATTTTGGCCCATGCATCCATATATCCAGCTCAGTGTTTTTTAAGCTTTGGCTTGTGAAACTACTAAGCAATTTTGAAAGACCGCCAATTGAATTCATAACGTAGAACATGGCTTTGCTTTGTACACTATTGCAGAGGCAGATTTTGCAAGACCGCGCGACAGTTGTGGGAGATGATGATGATAGTTTGATTTCTTCATCTTTATCCTCCTATCACGAGAAAGCGACGGAGGCGCTATGCGTAGGACGAATCCAGACTCGCTTAGGAGTTGCCTTTGTTTCCAAGTTTTCCGCTTGAATTTTCTTCTGACTTCTTTAATTTGCTGCTTGCCAGATTCCACCAAGCAGAGATAATCATCGTGAAGCATCTTATCCAAGGACGCAACAACGAGACTAGGTTGGGAGGTGAACCATCAACCTTGCGATCATGGTCGTCGTAAAAACGACGCTCCGGACCACTACGCCACGCTGCCGAACCACTACGCCCCGCTGACGGGAGATCATTTCGGTTTCTCAAAACGCCTTAAAAAAAAAAAACACTAGCTGATCTAGCTTCTTTTTCTATCCATCCAACCAATGACAATGACATACATACCACGAGATCTCTTCAAGTCGAAAGATTTCCTGAGAAGAGTGTTTCTCCGCTCCGCATCGATATCGAGCTAGACTACAGTGAGCAGTGCTCACTGTGAGCAGTGGTCACTGTAGTCTCACTGTAGACGTCGTTGTGCGAGGTCTGGCCGTTGTGCGAAGCTGGATGTGTTTGCTCTTGTTTTTTATACAATAACAATAAATGTAGTTTCGCAATTGACTAGCACCTGGAGAAGCAAAATAAATGCACACAACATAATTCAACGTAATTTGATCAGACATATACACAATAACGAATATACAATAAAAAACTATATACAAATACACAACAAAGAATGCACAGAGATCTCTCCTCGTGACAGCTGTTTCGCCCAATGGGGCTCATCAGACGAGAAACGAGATCACTATGCGGCGAAAATACAGCACACAATTTCAAAGCCAACTACGTCAGCAGAGCACGCGAAAACAACGCATGGTGAATGACGTCTCGCCTTTTCTGAAGCATGCGGTAATAGAAAATTACAGAGAATTTTGCCAATCACAAGCGCTACGGGGAAGGCAAAGCCGACGGGTTTGAAATCCATCAAGCCACATGATGATTTCGGTCACAATTCAAAGAAAAGGAAGGGCAGGCGTCACCCTGCGAATGGAGTATCACACTCACGTCAAACCTACGTTATCAAATGACACAATTAAGCAAATGACTAGCACCTGTTGTATTTTCGCCGCATAGTGATCTAGTGACTCGTCTGATGAGTCCCATCGGGCGAAACAGCTGTCACGAGGAGAGATCTCTGTGCATTCTTTGTTGTGTATTTGTATATAGTTCTTTATTGTGCATTCGTTATTGTGCATATGTCTGATCAAATTACGTTGAATTATGTTGTGTGCATTCATTTTGCTTCTCTAGGTGCCAGTCATTTGCTTAATTGTGTCATTCGATGACGTAGGTTTGACGTGAGTGTGATACTCCATTCGCAGGATGACGCCTGCCCTTCCTTTTCTTTGAAATGTAGTTTCGGTGTGATTCTGGTAACTTGCTCGAGACCAGTGTTGGGCAGGATAAACCTTTCTGTACTGAAGCGGTAACGATAATCGATAACTTAAAAAAAGCCATAGGCGATAACGATGATCGATAAATCTCAATTTCTTGAAGCGATATCGGTAATCGCTGAACTATCGCCAATAAATTTTTTCGATAAATGTTGCAGTAAATTTTCATGTGTTTGACGAAGTTTGTTTTTTTATAAGTCAAATTGCAAAAATTTTTTTCCAGATTTTTCAAGAAAAGAGAGCGGTTCACGGATTCTCCCGTAGAGATGGCATGGGCCGCTAAGAGACCCGTCAACGAGCCGTTAACCGTTGTTTTTAAAGGTCCGCTAACGGCCCAGTTCTATCTTTTGTTTCTAATTGGGCCGCTGACGAGCCGCTACCAATTTTTGAACTCCCTTTCAACTTTCAGTTTTCTTTTAAATGTGGCTGAAGGTCATAAAAGAATGGGCTTTGGGCGGACCGAGCTTTATTTTAGGGATGATTTGCTGAGTCGGAATTATCGCTATTTGGCAGGAGGTTCCGGGCCATGAGCGATCCGGGCTGCAAAAAAGTCAGCCCGTGCCATCTCTACTCTGCCTTGGCATTAAACAAAACGAAGAGCAATTTTTTAAATTGCAAGTAGAATTACGGACACCGTGTATTTTGCCATAACGCTAACTCACTAACTTTGAACACTGCGTTCATAAAGAATTGTTTATCGCTATAATTTATCGGTGATAACAAAATATATTTCAAAAGCTATATCGGTAATCGATTAATCAAAAGTATTTTGAGCGATAATCGATAATAAACTATCGCCGAAAAATTATCTCGATAAATGCCCATCTCTGCTCGAGACAACTGGTATTGTATAATTAGGCCTATAGTTGACCAGACTTTTTATGTATAATAGTCCATAAGTTAAGCAACTTGTGAAAGATAAGTTAAGCAACTTGTGATCATAAATTAAACAACTTGTGAGCAAGAAATTAGACTTTCTAAAATTACATGATGTGTACAAATTAGAACTTGCTAAATTCATGCATAAGCTTTTCAAAACCAAGCTATCTAATTCATGCTATTATGATTTCTCAACGATTGAAAGAATTCCTGATTATGAAACCAGGAGACCAAGCAGATCTAATTATTTTTTACATCGAGTTTCTAAATCTGCTGGGCAAAAGAAGGTTGAATTCCGGGGTGTTAAACCGAGGAACGAAATTAGCGAAAACTTAAAAAATAAACCCTTCTATTCGCAGAGATGGGCATTTATCGCTATAATTTATCGGCGATAATTCATCACCGATTATCGTTATCGTTCAAAATAAATTTGATTTATCGATTACCGATATTGCTTTTGTTATATATTTTGTTATCGCCGATAAATTATCGCGATAAACGATTTTTTATGCACGCAGTGTTTTAACTTCAAAGTTAGTGAGTTGGCGCTATGGAAAAAACATTCGGTGTTTATTAAGACTTGTTGTAATTTAAAAAAATTATCTCTTTGTTTTGTTTAATTTCACGGCAGAGTCCGTGAACTGCTCTCTTTTTTTGAAAAATCTAGAAAAAACACTTTAGCAATTCGCCTTACAAAAAAAACTTTGTTAAGCACATTGAGAATTTACCGCAACATTTATCGGAAAAATTTATCGGCGATAATTTAGCGATTACCGATATCGCTTTAAGAAATTGAGATTTATCGATTATCGTTATCGCTTTAGTACAGAAAGGTTTATCGTGCCCATCACTGTCAATTCGTTTGAAAAGCAGTTCAAAAAAAGTTTGATAAGAGAGTGCTAACTATATTGTTAACGCTGATCAACATTGTTTGTACTGTGCGCAATCTTTATATGTGTGCAAATTATTTTACAGCTATTAGTATGTGTTAATGCTTTGTGTCTTTAAACAAGGGACATCTCGACTAGAAAACTTGGGGTTATTCTATGCTCCTTGTTTTTTTCCGAATGTAAGGATTTGTTTTTTGTGCGTTACTTTGTGGAAAGAAAAAATAAACTACTACTAGTAGCCCGATTTGTTTCAACATTAGGCGAGTTCTTGTGGTAAGTAGTGACGGAGTTTTCGAAACAAGTCTCGGGTCTCGAGACACAATTTTCAAAGTCTCGTCTTGGTCTTGAACTACAAGTTTAGATCTCGAGTCTCGTAAAATTATAGTCTTGAAATGCGAGAAGTCTGGAGATTCAAAATTTTAGGTTGTGCAGCACTAAAAAAACTTTGAATATATTGGATGTGAGCATTGCAGTGCAACGCGAAAATTAAAACATTGTCGGAGACATCTGACAACATTGCCATGCGTTCTTAAAGGTTCTTTGCCATGTAAAAACCAATCAAAAAAAAATTGAAGAAAATCGGGCAAACTTTTACGCTCGCACTTGTTACGTTTTTACAATGGAGGGGTTCGGACCTCCCGAAAATACAAATTTTTACATATTTCATGTTCTAAATGTGTTAAAAAGATGAGTGATGCTTCAAAAGTTTCAGAATTTTTGAAACAGTAACTGTTGCATTCTTTATCACATTGATAACTCGTGGTAAATTGAGTAGATTTTTAGAAAAGTCCGAAAAATAGAGTTTTTTGATGTGGTATTTTATTACGTTAGCTTTCCAGTGATTATTTTGATTGGCAAAGAAAATCTGCTGTAGTACGCTACAGGTGAGATTGCAGACTCAGAGTAATGAATTTTTTCCTACCAACACCTGTCTTTGAAACTTATTTTAAAAACATCTACGAGTACTTGCAACAATAACAATAAAAGTCAGCGAAGATTTAAATTGCATGAAGTATGAACCGAAAATCACATCTTCATTATGCTTGCGTTATTACGCCGAAGCGTGAAACGAGTGGTGAGCCCCATCTCTGCGGCCTAGCGCCCGGGCAACACCCTCCGAAAAACGTCGCAGCGGTGTCTAACCGTTGGCGGCACCATGTCCGATTTGATCGGCCCGGGAATTGATCCCCAAACACGAGCGACGAAATCGGGAGGACGCGAAGATTTTCTGGGGTGATTGGAAGAAGCTTTTTAGGCGAAAATGACCATGAAAGTTGTTCGGTGTTAACATACGAATAAATTTTCTTAAAAGTTTTGTTCTCGAAAATTTTTCAAGTCTCGGTCTTGGTTCCGAACATTAGGACTTAACTCCATCACTTATTTTAAAAACAGCCCAGCAACAGCAGGTCTGTTGATCAACACATGCAGATGCCGCAGTCAAATCATTGAAAATAACCAGCAGAAATTTACAACGCAAGAACTTGGAAGACTGTTCAGTCATGCGGAACGACCTAATCGAACTAAATTGAGCAAGTTTGTAAATATGTTTGTAATCACAAAATGTTAGCGTAAAAAAGTTATTCAAACAGAAAATACTTTGAAGTTAACCACGTACACCAATTTTCACCCAAAACTAAATAGCGATTGCAGCGCAATAAACTACAAATAGTTCAAGCGGATTAATATTGGTTATTTGCGGAGCATTACTAATGTGTCTCCCCATGCGAAGTCACCTGCTCAGACCAAGTAATCTATGCTCAGACGTTTGTAAATTCAAACAAGTGTTTAAACGCTTGCAAACGCGCGAAAGTGGAAGTGACTTTTGGCAAAGACTAAAGTCTGCGGTTTTCTGTGCCTGAAAATAGAAAGTAGTCTAGCCCAGTAGTTAGCCTCTTTTATTTAAATAGTTACTGAGTATAGGTACGGCGTAGTTTCATGCTCAAAAAAAGGTATAATAGTGGCATAAAGCAAACATTAAAGCTTGCGAGTTGTTGCAAGTACGTGAACATGAGTGAAGCAATGGGATATTTTGCAAAAATACCAACTGGTTTTTGATGCAATAGGTTTGCCGCTCCGACTCAAAGAACTAATACCGGTATTTATAATTTGGCTACTTCTTAACTGCACTTGTGATGGTCCTAATCCAAGGGTGGGCAAATTTTTCAGACGAAAAGCCACATTGGAAAAAACTTTGAAGCCAAGGGTCGCACTGATTGGAAGAGCAAAAAAAATAGCTCACCACGTACTCAGATGTCCTATTTTCCACTAAAGATCAAGTGAAGAGCAAAAAAAAGTCTTAATGTCTGCAGATGTCTCATACTCCACTCAATATCAGTGAGCCTGAGTGAGAAGCAAGAAAAGGTCTTTGACTTGATTCACTGTGGTACGGTAGTTTGTATTCCTTTCAGTGCCTGCAGGCTGCATAAAATGTTCTCACAGGCCGTAGTTTCTAGTTTGTCCAGCCTTGTCCTAATCAATTTATGCTGTTTTGCTAAACTGAGCCATTACTGGTACACATGATAGACTGCACCTTTAGTTATCGGTAGCGTTTGTAGCTGTGATCTTAAAAAAAAGGCAGAGGCTAAGGTAATGGTGAGTGACTGTAGCATTTGTCTCTTTGGTTTGTTTTATGGCAGTGTCTAGTCTAGAGCACTGGCCTGGTTTCTGCAATCTAAACGCTACTGCACTGGCAGGCGGCAGCTTGTTTGTTTCTATAATGACGTCGCAGCCACGTGGGACCAGTTTTCCTGTGCTGCAGCGAACTGCTTGTTTGTTTCTATAATAGGCTGCCCGTGCTCTGGATACTTCCTTGTTTTATTATCCCTTCACGTCTTCCCAGTTGTATTAGAGAGTGATCTGGTGATGAAGGAATAAACTAAACCAAAGAGACGAAGGTTATGGTCACGTAAAAATAGCAACTTCCTAAAAAGAAAGTTTTAAGTAGCAGAACCAGAATGCTGCTAACAAATAAATTGTGGAAGTACCGGTACGACTGTTTGAAGTGGAAATAAGGCATAGAACAGTATTTATTATTTTTAAAAACTTGAGGCTCCCCTCATTTGCAAATTAAAATTTTTTTTCTGTTTTCTAGTGCATTATGAAACAAGAATTCGCTTTTAGCATGCAACTCATTAGTGCTCATTTAATTCAGTAGACTTAATAGTAAAAAACAAAATTTTATTCTTTTGTTAGGGTTCACTCGTAGTTTGGCACCAACCAAAATAGCTCCTGAATTGGAAATACTGCAATTCTGTCACCCAATCACAAACTGCTTACGAACTAGAGGAGTTGAATAACTTGCTAGTCGCTGATGGTGTAATTGCCTTGAATACCAAGCCTACTCACAACTTGGCTTAAATTGTTTTTATTTTGGTCTCACAGATGCAAGAAACTTGCCAAAAGTCAATATGAACAAGGGGAGAAATGTTTTGCCTAATTTAAGGTTTTGTTTTGGTGCTGTGATAATTTCAGCTGTAATGGCTGTAACCTATGTATTGTGGTTCAATCTGCAAATGATGTCAATAAGAACAAGTAGAAGTTATCACCTTCGTAAAAATATTACAGTGCTTTATTGGGGGTACCCATGGAATATAAAATCATATGTGCCCCCTGAAGGGCAACTTGAGGACAACTGTATAGTTACTCACGACAGAAGCAAGATAAAGCAAGCCGATGCAGTAATATTCCATTACACAGTGATTTCCAAAAAAGATATACCGTGGAAGTATTACAGGTTAGTTGGTGTAACGATATATATATTTACCATTTGTTTCTGGAAAATTCAGAACTCCCAAGTCTTGCAAACAATAAAGAGATTGTCCTTGATTTACTTGCTCTCATACTTATTTATTAAATCAGAAAACTCAAAACTTCTTTTATGAACAAGCTAGCTATAACAATCACGTTCATATGCTTGAATGTGGTTTTTGAGAAAGACTAGATCATTAGAAGCTTCTGGATTGGAAGCTTGTCCATAAATCGCAATGTTCTGTGTATTATTATTCTGGTATTCTAACGCTTTAGTGTATACATGCCGTGAGCGTTGACGAGTGCAATGTTATTAGTGGTCTTTAGAGATGTTTTTTTTGCCCAAGTTATTTGGGATGTCGTGCCTTAGTGCTAGCGGGTGTCTTGTTAAGTTAATGGCTTGTTGCTGAAGGTTTACGGTTTGCACCAAAGTTGAGTGTAGTCAGCTTAGGTGGGTTATCAAATTCGTTTTGGTTGAAGAATATTTGGGTGTTTATTACTCTTTGATGAGGTCAGCTTTTGAGTGTAAGGTTATTTTCCACAATCAGTATATCTAACTTCCAACAACTTCTTAGTCTGTGAAGTAGTTCGATGTCCTACGTGGATAATAATCTCTGTCATTTCGCGACAGTAGGTTGAGTTTGTTAGATTCTTTTTTTAAATCAAAATTTACGTGTTGACTTTGAATATGGTGGGCCTAAAATTTGTGAAGTCAAGAATGCGAAACTTTTCTTAATAAACTAGACTCTTCAATTGATTCTCAGTTATCCTATTTTGATTTTTTCAAGACATTCAGTATAGTAGCTTTTTTCCTCATTGTCTACTTGTAGGTCATGCGTTTTTTTTATTCTTCACAATGTGAAATGGAAAACTGGAAGTGCAAGTATTTACTCATAAGTACTTGCTGCAGCATCATTACGACTGTCTGTTTTTTGACAACCACCAGTACAGTTACAATGTCAGCAAGGACGTAGCGGAAATTTTTGAAGGGCAGAAGGGCACAAAAATATAACAGTACCCATTTAGGACAAATAACATTTGGAAAGAATAAATTGGCTTACCATTCTCGTCTATAGTTCAAGTCACATAAGACCCACACGGTGGCGTAGGTAGCCGGAAATTTCAGGAGCTGGGACAGTATTTCCAACTGGTTGATTTCTGAAAAAAGGTTTTTGATAATTGTTATCTAAAAAAACTTCTTAGTCGCAATAAACTGCCACTGTTGCTCGCTTTGGGTCGAGATAGATGTTAGTCTCTACTTTAGCATTTTGGGAGGCAATCGCCCACTTTTCTCCCCCTGGCCCCACATCACTTGCGCAAAAATGCTTGCGTAATCTGCTTCATCATTCCAGATATACTATAATTTTTTCAAATTAAACTTTTATAGTTCACGTGTTTACTTAAGTCCTACATTAATTGTTTTAGTTAGTTATTTGTACCCCATTTTCACTTATTTCGAGCAAATTAATCGAAATGCTAATTTCGTTTGATTCGGTTTTATTCCACCATGCCATTACGAATGCTGAACGAATTAATCTCGAATGCTGTAGTGTAACATCGTGGAACGAATCAATTTCCAATGCAGTAAATGACGTCATAAACACTTAGTTTCTTGCAGCAGAAATCGCATACTTTGTTTTGGAGAATAGAGATATATATAGATTAGACAAAATTGCCTTACCTTAGATGGCTGCACAAGAGCTAAGCAAAAAAAAAGCTAAAACGTCCTGGTTTGAAATCTTTGGTTGATGGAAGACAGAAAGATGCACGTACATTTTCAGACGGTTGATGAATGAATGGCGAGATGAAGACCCAAACTTGTGCAACATGCCAGACTACCTGCCTGCCATGGCATTAATATGAGAAAAAGATCATAGCAATGGCGTACGAGCGTTATGAATGCGTTTTGAACGAAGTACGAACTTGCGAATGCTTTTCGAATCTTGTTCAAACTTTTCTGGTACGAATGCAGTACGAAGTTATTTTCAAATTATATTGAACGGAAAATTCAACAGTAATTGAGGGAGACTGCGAAGTGAGCTTGCGCTTATCAAGGCAGCACTCAGCAGCCACCCGTTTTGAATATGTTCAAAAAATTTTGGGACTGGTTTGACGAATGACTCAAATGCAGTGCGATTGCTGTACGAGTGATACGAATGGAATTCAATCATTGCGATTTTCAAATTATGTTGAACAGTATGAATTGCGAATCGTACAGAATTCGGGTCAGTTTGTTCTCTAATGAGAAGAGGGATATTACGTTTATAGGCATTTGTAGCAAACTAATATTAATTCTAACTACCGCGTTTCCTGCTCAATTTATTTTCAACCCTCACCAGTTTCTATATCCAGAAGCAAAAAGTTTTATCCAGAACATCTTTTTAGTCCGCCAACTATAATGTACGGATCTCATTAAGTTTCAGTAGTTACCCCACCTCTCGTACGAAAACTTACATATATATAGAAGCCTTGATAAGTATATCTGCGAGTTTCTCAAAGCCCAAGCTTCACTCGGATTCTGCTTGGATGCATGTGGAACTGTAGAGCTCATCCAAAACCTTGGTTAAAATATTTGCTGATGTACATTCAAGGCCCTCCTCGGAGAAAGTTAATCCGAAAGTGAGGGGACACTAAAATCTGATTTATGTAAGTTCAAATCTTAAGCAATTTTTAATGAACTTGCGTTTCAGGTTGTGAATATGGGGTATGTGTTGCTGGTTATGAAAAAGTTGAAATATTCTATGCAGCATACGTAGCAAACTTGATACATTCAACTAAACGCTGTTAGAAGCCTCAATTCAAAAATCAAAAGGAATTTACTCCTAAATTAAAAATAGACCTTGGTGAGCATCGCACGCGCATACTCAGCTTTAGAACTCAATGCGCTAACTCTTCGTATTTTTTGGCGGTAAAACCTACGCTGTAAAAAACTTCTAATAGATGATGTTGATTGCTGATATCGTCAAAAGACAATATCACTTGAAGACTGGTCTTTTGTGAGAATACCGTCAAAACTACGTAGTTGCATTTATGTGGACATCATTTTTTGCTGTTGGTGTGTTGAAAATATTGTAATTGAGCCGTCATTCCCCAGACTCTATGACTGCGTTGTTTCGGGCTAGTGGCTCTTCTCAGCCGCACGCATTCACCCATTGTATGATCTTAAACAGAAAACAATCATCCATTAAAATCCACGAGTATTTGACATTTGGTGAAGTAGCGGGGAAGTTATTCAGACATCTCCATTGTCCATGAGTAATACAGGAAGAACTTTGTCTTTTAGTAATTTATTAGCGGTCTAATGTAGCGTTAACACGGGGCTTTCATATGCTTTCGCTTTGGAAAATAACAGTAAAAGATTTGTTTACTATATTAATGGCAAAAACAATATGACTCATCAGTCGTCAATCACATAAGCTCGCAATTTTATAATTCGATATAGGATATGCAGCAAGCAGTATGTTTGTAGCAATGCTGAGCAAGTTCGCCGCAAGAAAAGATTGCAGACTTGCGGACCATCGCTGTTGTGATTGTGATTGCGGTTGCGTATTCACAATAATTTAAGTCCTTAAGTTAAAAGTTTTGGCTTGCACGCCGTTTGACTGATTACTCTGGCAGTTATTTTTGTATTTGTAGAAATATCTTCCTAGCACCAGGCTGTTGGCTGCAAAAAATCTCGCCTTTAAATTTAGTCGAGTTTTGGCAATTGCGACGAGACAATATTATGTTTTTAAGCAACTAACCGTCTGTTACTTCTGAGTCTTGGGCTTTCATCGATTGCTTTATTTAAAAAAAAAAAAACAATTAAGTGCCGTGTTAGAACTAGGGGGGATAAAAGTCATTAAAGTCATATTTTTTTGGTTGTGCAGAAAGTTATGAAACCGATAATTGTGAAAAAACTGCGTTGGTGCGAGGTCTGTGTAAAGGGTTATAAAGCCATAAAACGTCATATTTTCTTTTTTAGGTGATAAAATACGACCATTCATTTTCGTTATTATCGACAAATATTAAACCCCAGCTACACCGTAAACACATTTTAAACACTTCTTACATGTAGACTTTGAGATTTGATTATTATTGACGAGGATAGCAATGAGAGTTTTTTCACTTTTATGAAGCCTGTGAAGCGACATTTTTATCATTAATTTAGAAGAAAATATGACTAAAACCATTGTGGAGTTGAGTAGACCAGATATTTTTCTAGCATTATATGCTAAGTTGTTAATACGCTAGCTTACTTTAGCATCTGTTTAACGGTCATTTTCTATGTTTTTGTCAATGATTTGTGAAAACCAAAATTTTGCCAATGCAAGCGTTGCATTCTATGTGAAATTGTACTTTACTGTTTGAATATCTTACTTGTACGGTGCATTAAACATTTGATTTTTCTACTAATACTGATTTTTAAGAGAATAATCGTTGTTTTGAGTATGTTCTTGTTCAAAATACGTGTTTAGGTTTACATATGAGATGTTAACTGTTCATCGCGGAAAAAAGTATATATTGCAGTTTTAAAAATAAAGTCACGTAAAGAACATACTCAAAATCAATATCATATGACTGTTTCAAAAAATAAAGCCATATTTTTCGATTTTATTGTTACTAAAAAATTACCCTAGATATGACGCACAATTAATTGGCAAAATATGATGCTACACTGTTACAATCAAATGAGATGCCATGTATTTCACAACTGGTACTGTACATTTATAATGCAATGGAATCCTGCTTAATCGCGCAGTGTTGTGTGAAGAGAAGAAAGTAATACGAAAATGTCATTTGGTTGTTTTTGAAGGTTGGTGTGCTACAGGAAGTTTGGTCTTTGAATCGTGATTAGTGATTTACGTCATGCATGCTGTGTACCTAAGCTTATTTAGCAGATCTTTCACTAGGTTTCGTAAAAGTAATGAACATTGTTTAAGCGAAACAGCGCGGCTTCATCAGGCACTTAAAAGTATTACGTGAAAGATGGGAAGTGGAAAAAACATACTCTGCTAATATTCTCACAACCTTATGTACAGTTTATTTGGGTTGCCACTAGCCGGTACTGTCAACACTGAATCATGTATCGTGTACCGCGCAAACTGATGCTGTTGCACTAATGCTGTAGATACCCTCTAAAAAAACAAAAATATTTGCATTTATAAATTTGATGTCTGAAATTAATAAGGTACGATTTGGTACACGATTATAGCCATCGAAAGCTATTCGCTCGTGTTAGTTGTTGTTGATATCATGCCTTTTTGTTTCCGACCGTCATTGCCAGACCATTCTTTAATCTACAGTTCTTATCAGGATTATAGCAAATTGAAAAAATAAAATTGCCGTAAGCAATTTCAAATTTTTATTGTAAGATGTAATGCGATTATGTTTTTGTTTTGCTTCAATAAGCAGACGTCACGCTGGTATACCAAGGTGTGGCACTCACAATAGGAGCTGCAACGAAATAAGCTTGTCGAACCCTGGTATAAAAAATGCTGGACCAATAAAAAGAGGAGTTGAACCCCCGACCCCTCCTCTGCGTACGCCCCTGCTCTAGGCTTAAGCGGTGTATTGGACCTTTAAAACACCTCTTGTGCGAGAAAAGTTTGAAAATTTTTGTCTGTACCTTGTCGCTTATGGTTAGTGGTTTTTAACCTTTGTTTGCTTGCCGAACCCCTAAGTTATTCTGCATAATTTAATTGAACCCGCATTTTTTCTCAATCACATAACTAAAAACCTGCTACGTTTAATCATAATACAAATCAACATATTGCTGTATCAATGCGCTTTTGAGCGACCAGCTGAGAAATTCGAAGGCTTAGTTTCGAAAAGAGCGATTCTCGAGTCATTTTCAAGCCTGGTTTGTTGCTTTGTTTTGACTTCGATCAGACTAGAAAACGCACGCTCGCAATGATAAACTGTTCGAGGGCTACATCATACTTCTTTACAATATAATATGTCAAAATTTTGGAAAACTTTCTCCGAACCCCTGAAATAACTCCGTTGAACCCCGGTTGAGAGCCGCTGCTCATGACGATTACAAAGTACACCTATTTTATATTAAGAAGAATTCCCTTTTGACGTCATTTCAAGAATAGGCCTAAACCAGTAGATGAGACCTGCTGTATTTCATATTCAAGCTAATCAGCACTTGGCGTACTATAGTCGCTGGACGTTTTTTTGATAGTTAATCGTGGTTGAGTTGAGTGAACTAAGTAACTGTAATGTTGTAACTGTAACACGAGCTTCGCCATAAAGCAAGAAATTTACGCAGGTAGGTAGCATTGAAAGGCCATAAATTGATAACTTAGTCTTACTGCACCTCAAGCAGCATGTAACATGACGTAGTAAATAGGCGGTAGGCTTACACTTTGAACAAGGTGAAACTAGAAAATAAAAATGAGACATATATACAAACGTCGCTGTGACTAATATGGAGCAGTTACAATATATTACAATGCTTTTGCTTACAACCAGAACACTTCAGATAAACTTTCAGAAAATGAATCACACAAATCATGACAAATCTTCGCGAGAGTTGAACCATTTTAAGATGTGAGATAGTGAGTTCTGACGTACTTTTTTAATCCAAAAGAGAGCAGTGGCGTTTTTCCAGCTAAGTAAATTTCCATTTGTTTTAGGGCAGATGATGATGTGATATTTCGCTAATTTTTAAACCAAAAATTCGTTACGACTTTTTTGTCTTGTGTTGCAACCAGAGTTGTTAGCGAGCCGAAGATGTTGAGCCCGACGCGAACCCGAATCCTAATTTATGAACTAATCTGAGCCCGATTCCAACCCGAATTCAAAAACATCACTCTAAATTTTAAAGAACCCTTTGTAAAAAAGAAAATAATGAGAAATTTGCAAGGGACAAATTAATGTTTCGACTATGACAAGTCTCGTCAGCCTTGCTACGCACAGCCAATCCAGGCTTAACTCATTCCAGACTGTAAAGACTCTTTTGTTTTGCATTGCCTTACCTGGACAAGCGCTAGCGATAAGCTATAAGACTTACCGATAAGCGCTGACGTTCACTGTGTTTTCTGGGCTGCATGCGCAGACACAGTGCCTGCCTTGTCCCCCGCTTTTTCACGGGCGAACGGGTTGGGCAGAGAGGTTTTTTGTAGGTTTTGGTAACTGGTATAGTTACAAACCGTAAACAAAAAATTCCTTCTCAGATTACCGGAAAACAATGTTTAAACCAACCGGTCATTTCTATTCTTATTGATTGTTTACAGGGAATCTGTGACATCATAATCCAGCATGTACTAACTCCTTGAAGGTTTTATTTCAAATGTTCTACCTTGAGCAGAACGAATAGAGGCTTAGATTTGGGGTGTGTAGTTCTTTTGAAGGTTGTTTTTTTTTTTTTCAGGAAGGTGGGAGGTTGCTATGCTGCACTGATGAGACCATAATGAGGTCGAAACGCGTCTGCAGCTGCAAATGAGTGGGTTGCCATGGGGGCTTCTAGTGATGTGGGCTAGTTAGGCTACCGGTCACTTAGTTGAGGGTTAGTAGTTATAGGCTCTTTCATTGGGTATCGTTGTTTGGAGCCAGTCGCCTGCCAAAAATAGGGCACAACCTAGAAAAGAGATGAAGTCGAGATCAGGTCGAGATGTCCAGGTAAGGCAATGCAAAACAAAAGAGTCTTTACAGTCTGGAATGAGTTAAGCCTGGATTGGCTGTGCGTAGCAAGGCTGACGAGAAAATAATGAGTTTTACCCATCCATAGTCACACCATCCATAGGCTGATAGATGTGACAAAGTGTTATCTTTTATTGCAGCAATCGCAAAAATCCTGTCATTCACTGAAAATATTGATTTTGCTTCGGCGTCCTGCCTGATTGAAGCCCGACAATTGACGACCCTGATTGCAACTACGCTCTTTGTCAGTTTTGATGAAATAATTGTCAGAGGAAGATGGCAACATTTGGTTATTACTGTAAATTTGAACATAAATGTAACGATTTCCATTTTAAATGTATCTTCAAATTTTCAAAACTCTTTGCTTCGATTATGAGAACGTTGTTGGATAATTTCGTGGTGGAAAAACAAGCTCTCAGGATGTTGTTTGGAAGTACTTCTGGTTTGCGTCGGTGGATGTTGGCCATTATACCCCAGTTGAGTAAGAAGTGTAGAATTTGTGAGTGAAACATGCTAAAATAAATTAGTTTAAGAGTGGTTAAGGGACATAGTGCTCAATTTATACAGCATCATCCCACAGACTTTCGAAAGTTTTTTACTTGGGGTGTTAATGTGTTTTTTGTTCCATGACAGCTTTTCAGAGACATTTTACGCTGTGTAATTGGTGTCATCCGAAAAAGTAGTTTTCAAATTGAAGATGTTTGGTAGATCATTAACAAAAAAAAAAACAGCAACAAAGGATCCAAGATCAAGCACTGAGGGGCGCCGTAATGTACATACCATAAGTTTGGATAATTTTCCATCAAGTTTTACGCAAATAAAACAATTTGATAGATAAGAGTGTATTAGATTAAAAGATCAGTCACGGAATCCGTAATGATGTAATTTTTTCAACAAAATGGAGTGCGAGACTGAGTCGAACGCTGTTTTTAAGTCAAGAAAAAGCACTAATGTTTTTTTCTTTGGGGGGGGGAGGGGCATTTAAATCGCCTGACAATTTATCGTAAGGAGTTGTAAGAACGAGTTCGGTGAAACTGCTGGCTCAAAAACCAAATTGTGCAGGCGTTTTTAAAATGTTGTTTTTGTTGAATTGATAAGTATTCTCATTTTGCTGTCTGAAATTTTTTCAAATAATTTAAAAAACACAAATAGAAGAAAAATTGGTCTCAATTTATTAAGTGATTTGGGACACAAAAGTTTGGGAATCAGTATAACATGAGCGATTTTGAAGGCTTCACAATTTTTATTAAAAAAGGAGTAAGAATCACTTTCGCTACTCTTACAAATTCGAAAGGAATTTTGTCGGGTGCGTCTGCAAAGCGGGCTTTGATGCAGTTAATACAAGAAGTCACTTTTTCTTCATCTGTCGTCCTAGAAAAAATGTAGCTGCTCCAAGAAGAGCTGCTCTGAGACCTAGCTGCTTCAAGAAAGCTAGTAACTGCTTTAACTTCAAAAAATAAAAAAAAACTACGAAGATTTTTTACGTCAAAAGTATTTGTAGCAGATCTTTACCGTTGAAACATTGCAATATTGATCACTGTTTGTCAGTTTTCAAGCGCCTGTTAGACACTTTCCACTGGATGCTCCACGGCAAAAATTAAACAATATTGTGAAGTAAAAAATAGTCTTTCGATTGACAAACCTGACACTGCTGCTGCTGCTAAAGAAGTGGTCGTTGAGGTATGCACACTATCAGCTTCTTCATCTACACAGCAAACAGAAGAATTCGATGTGTACCCGTACCGGTTTGAGTTTACAGTTTTTTTAGTTAAATTCTTCCATTGCATCAAATCAAATCTTCATTATACTCGCCGTATTACGCCGAAGCGTGTAACGAGTTGCGGGGCCCATTTCCGCGGCTTAGCGCCTGGGCAACACAGCTCCGAAGAAACGTCGCAACGGTGGCGAGTCGTTGGCGACACTGTGTCGATTTGACCGGCCCGGGAATCGACCCCCAGACCTCCCGCACCGATAGCGTGCGCTTTGCAACTGAGCTAACGGCCGGTTCTTCCATTGCATATTAATGAATAAAAAAAAAAAGAATCAATGCAAAAATTTTTTATTTAAATATAGTGTTTTTGCTAACAAGCATTAGAAATACCAAAACGTTACAAGTATTTACGCAGCTATCCGCGAAATTAGAAACGATGTTAACAGCTTTTTCGTTATGCTCGAAACGCAAAACAAAGTTATATCCCGGCCGAATACGCGCGTATTTTACAAGATTTAAAAGTCGGCAGATTTTATTATCGAAACAAATGAAATCTGAGGGGGCCAGAGATACTTCTCCCACGTAATTTAAATCTGGATTGACGCCTATGGTCTGATATTGGCTCCCAAATTGTTTTTGTAATATGGTTTATGAAAACTTTACAACTGTTATTTTAAAATCTATTGTATCTTTGAACTTACTGCATTCAATTTTCAGACATCCCGATCAAATTTTCCTGTGGTGGTCCGCGGAAAATCCAGCCATCCTTAAAATGGAAACAAATGATGGAAACGCATTCGACAACTTCTTTAATTGGACGGAAACATACAGAGGAGATGCGGATGTGAGGTTTAATTACGGATGTCGACGCGACTTCATTAATGCACTTCCTCGAGGCAAACAAGTAGTGGATGACATTATTGCAGCCAAGAAAAAGTTAGCTGTGAGCAGAATATAATTTGCTGTTTGCCTTGTTTTTTATTATTGTAAACTTCAGAGATGGAAACCGGTCGGGTCGAGATTCTTCGACCGGCCGGTTAAGCCGGTCAAAAAACGGGTCAAATTCTCCTTTCTTGCAACTAAAATAGTCTACTCCTAAACGCCAACCGAAATATACATACTAATATGTATTTTTTAAATAAAACAGTTTTTTGAAAAACGGTATTAACAAATCACATCTTCGTTGTCTGTTTTCAACAGTGAGACTTGCATAGTTATCAGCGTAGGTGACGTTCTCTTTTTTAGCAGGATTATGATACTATTGTGATTTGTGATGTCATTATACATTACCGTACCGCTCCATCGTAGCCTAATAGGTTTTAGCTTCTTTCCATGTGCGCAGGCCGGTCGGGTTGTGACGTAACAGCCCGGGCTGGTAGTGGCGTGTGTTGAAGTGGTTTAAAACAAGAATTAATTGCCTCTTCATGAAACATACAGGTTTTACCACTGTCGATTTATGGTAACCATTCAAGTGGAATTTGTGTACAGCGAGTAACATGTTAAGCAAATGTCAAAGTCAGATCAAATAAAATCAAATAATACTAGATTCGTATTTATCCAAGTGAAACAAATCAACAGGTGAAGTTTACTTCTATTCAAATACTGTTTTTATCAGATGAACTTTCACGTGTTCAATACATCTATAGTGACAAAGCTATTGTAAACTACAGTTTGTTATTAGGTTTATTGAACACTAAACAAAAACCAGTAAAAAAAACGGTAGACCGGGTCGGTCAGTATCTGGTCAACCGGCGTAGATTTTGAATTTTGCCGGTGGGGTCGAGAAAATTTTGACCGGTTCCATCTCTGGTAGACTTAATTTATGCCCAGTGACGTAGCGAGACATTTTAAAGGGGAAACATAAACTGCGAAACCCACTCCGCCCCTGATCCATCCCTTGTCTGACCACTTTCCCATGGTAGTTCGTTCAGTTCCAGTACAAAATCAACAGAAAAGATGAATTTCGCCCTTTAGTCGATTATAATCAAACCCCATCAATCTATAATCAAACCCCATCAAACTCAATTTAGTCAATTTGATGCTTATGAACTGTCCCATAAGTAGTAAACAAACACTTTCCCTTCCCGAATTACCAAGAAAAAAAATCAGTTGTGCAAAAAAAGAAATTACTGGATAACGCAAGGAATTTTGATATCGGTAAGTAAATATAAATATATATAACTGAGGTTATTATCAAATTATATTGAACTGAAAATTCAACAGTAATTGAGGGAGACTGCGAAGTCAGCTTGCGCTCTTCGAGTCAGCAGCCACCGTTATATATGTCAAATGCGTTCGGCTCCAGCCGCGAATCGAATCCATCATGTAGGATCTGTCACCTGCGCGCGGTACCGCTAGGCCATGTCGCTGACAATACAACCTGTACAAAAAATATCAAGAATCAGTCACCTCAATCGATTTTCAAACGTACAGAAGTTGCCGAAATGAACTTACTCGCCAAAAACAAGCTGCCAAAGCTGCATCCTTTTCGAATGAGATACTTAAAACTATTTCACAACTTGGAAAGGAATGAACAAATTACTCGAAAATGATAAACAAAGTTTTACTTTTTCTACTCGTTGTTGTTTAAATGTAATCGGAAACGCAGTTTTCGCCCCTACCTGACCTATACGCCATAAATCGAATAAACTCTTTGTAGTGTTGGGCATGAAATGGCTAAAAATTTTAACAAGTCGTTACTATTTTCGTGATTATTTTTTGAGAAGCGTGTTTCGAATTCGATTTACCTTAAACCTACCAGCATTGATGAAATCATAGTATCATTAATGAGCTAAATCAAAATAAATCAACTGGTTACGACGGTGTCCCAGCTAATACAAGCAGCCAAGCATTTGCTATCTCCTTTTCTCTTGCAAACGTCTTCAACACCTGTTTAGAAAATGGGCATTTCTTTGATGAATTTAAAGTATTGCAACTCGAATCGCACCTCTTCATAAAGGAGGGATCACTACTGATTTGAAAAATTATCGCCGGATATGAATTCTTTTTTCCTTTAACAAATCATTTGAAATTATAATGAAAAAAACTTTAAAGATTTTTGGATAAATACGTGTTTGTTTCAACTCAGTTTGATTTTCGGGAAAATTATTTATCATCTCTTGCGCTGGCACATCTACACGAATTAGTTGTCAATGAACTTGATAAAAATAACAGTGTATGCGCTTTATTCTTGGGTTTGGACATAGCATTTGACTCGCTTATTCACAAAATACGTAACAATACGGAGTTAGAGGTATCACTAATGATCTTATCGGATCCATCTTTCTAGTCGTGAACAGTTTGTCTCGGGAGGAGGCTTCTTTTCCTCTCAAATATAGACTTAGGTGTGCAGCAAGATTCGGGGCGTATTCTCCTGAGCAGCCTGCCCAACCTTTTTTGTGCTGCGGACCACTTTCGCATGAGGAAATTTATTGCGGGCGGCCACCGTTTTTACCACACTAAAATACCAATGTAGATGTAATTTGCGTAGGAATTTAAACAATAATTTCTAGCCCTCTGATAATAAACAATTTCTTGCCCCCTGGTATTGTCATACTTAGCTTCATGTCGGTTATATAATGGCATTTGAGGTTATATTTCTTCACGACAGATATTCATATTGTTTCTTGACAGACCAGGCATAGGGGCTTTCCATTGCTTTCAATAAACAAAAATTGCATAGTCCATTGCTCATTAAAAACTCCGTTTTCGTCGCAGTATTCACGTTTTTGGCTGACAGGTTTGCTCATTTTTGCTAAACCACTTACCGGTATTAAATTCTGTTACCGGTACTATTCGTGCAGTACCGCAATAAACCTGTACGTCCTCTGTCCACTAATGCGAGCAGGTGGGCTGTAACTGCCAGCAGTTAGGAGAATACAATAACTTGAACATAAACAATTAAGCTTTTGTGACGTAAGAATCCCTTTAATTTTGATAAATTTTACACGATGCACGAGGTGGTGATGATTAATAAGTCGCTGTAGTTGCACATGGTGGCAGTACTGCATGCAACTTGCCACCTTGCATGCATGTAAACCAAATCTGAAAAATTTGGCTTATTTTCCAAGCATTTGTTATGCAAGTGTTTGGGTGGTAGGCCCATAACAGAGATAGCATGGATAATTTTGGTGTGTTTTGACGGCAAATGTACTTGAACCTATAAAAAAATACTAAACATTTAAAAAGTCTGCTTACAAACTTATTACGTCGCGGGCAACTTAAAACCACCTCGCGGGTCGCAGGTTAGGCAGCCTTGCTCCAGAGGTTCAAGGTGTTAGCGCACACGCACACTCTAGAAATTAAATTTTTGGGTTGTTTCGTCTTTAATCTTTGCAATATCAGCGCAGTTTTGAGTTCTTTTTTCGATGAACGACAAATGGCTGTTTTTTCAACGCAGACCGATGACGCAATATTCTCTTGTATCATAGCGTTACAGATTTCGTTGAACTCAAGCGAGCCAATTCTTTTCCATTGTATATTTTAATTCCTGTTATATAGTGGAAAGTGACTTTTTCTCTTTCCATGCGATTCAAATGCAAAAAGTGTTCAATTTTATGATTGAACCTAGGTGCACCGTCACAATGCATGTCCAATCACACGAGTTGCACCATGGTTGTACCAACGCGGTTTTGGATAATTGCTAGTCGTTTTCGAAAGTTTGGCGGTCGATATACCGGCATTTTAAAGTTCTAGGTCAAATTTATTTAGTAGAACGGAGTTTAATGTTGACAGTATAATTAAAAAGCCATTTTCTAGCGGAAATTTTAATGAAAAATTGTAAATAGTGCTGTGGTTGTATCATTGCGGTTGTGGGTAGTTGCTTGTGACTTTTCACAGTTAGGCGGTCGATGTATAAATTTTAAAGTTGTAGTCAAATTTGTTGCGATAGTGAATCAAGTACTCATAATGTAAATAAAAAGCCATTTTCTAGCAGAAGTTATAATAAAAATTGGAAATACTATTAACAGTTTTTTAAAGGGTCCATACCCTCATGCTAGAAGGTTTGCACTGTCGGTATCGTTATGTTTTTGTACTGAACAACTTTTGCCACTTCTAAATTTTGCTTAATGCTACTGTGTGTATTTTTTAAAATATGGTTTGTCCAGTGCTTGTTATATCGAAGTTCACAACCTGTGACCGTCTTGTTGATTTATTTGAGTATAACTTTATAGATTTATTTTTTGTGAACATACGTCTCAAGATTATGTGCCTTAAAATGCGAATTAGACTGATTAAAAAGGTTGGATCGCATTGAACTTTCGAGCTCTTTCACACATTTGTGTAATAAATCCGGTCGGGCTGCAGCATATAACGGAGTGGAGCACAAGTTTAAAAAATCCTCACCGTACGCCACTGAGCAAGGTTGTGTACTATATGGCCGATATTATTCTTTTTATATCAATGATCGTTATCAGCTTGATCCAACACGGAAACAACTTTGTATGCCCATGATTGCGTGCTTACAATATTTCACAAAGATGTCACTTTGCGAACAAATTTGAATCGTGACTAACCTAAAATTACATCTATGCTCAAATGTAATCAATTGTCATTAAATATAAGTAAATCTAGCTACTTCTTTTTCATCAAAAGCGGAAAAAGATTATAGTTTAGTACAAGTAATCAAAAAATCAATTGCATTAAAACCCGAGTGTATCTGGATGACAAGAAATATTCTCCGTCTTTTTAACCCTTTCCCTTTGTAAATTTGGTCTTTATATTCCTCAAAGCGTTTTGTTTCCTGTTTGTCATAGTTTGGTGTATTCTTATTTGGTTTATGGAATTATTTGTTGACAAATACTACCAAAACCAGTGAAGCAAACTTCAAGTCAAACAAAATTGCAGTACTAAACTAATCTGCGATGAATCTGCCAAAAGAACAAAGCTAAAACTTCTTAATGCGAAGTCATAGGCTTTAAATACAAACTAAATTTATAAATTGGAAATAGCTGAATTTATGGTTACAGTTTGCTTAAATAAATTACCAAAGTTATGTAGTAATTATTTAATCGAGTTGAAAAAACGGTCCTCATTACTTTTGTACCAAACCCGAAATGCCGTTTACAGCAAATTTTCAACAGTTTAAAGCGAATCAATCTTTTACAGAGTATCGGGTGTTTAGCGAAGGAACAAACTATCTTAATCTATCAAGGGTACAATCTTAACTTCAAGCAATAAAGTTTTGAACAGTTGTGCAACTATTTCTTTTATTCGTTTTTTTTTTTTTTTTTTTAAATGTCAACCCGATTTGATTAATGGCCTCTTGCTGCTGGTGATCTAAAACCGTGGTCACACGAGGCGAGTTACTCGCGCGAGTAATCGCTCGCAAAAGTGGTCACACGGGGCGAGTTTTAAGCTGCGAGTAACGTTAGCTTGGGTGGGTAGACTTCGTCTACGCTCATGCCGTTTTTCGTAGATTTGCTAAATTTATTGACTTCCCCCTATAACTAACTTTCTTTCATATTTTTAATTTTTTTTTTAATACATCTTCTAACACGAGACCAACATCATTTCGCTTCACTGGCATTTTTATTGCAGAAATTCTGTGACGGCTCGTGTTCCACAAGCCCTCAAAATTACGAAAAATATCCAAGAAAATCATTATTTCAGAATCCGATCACTTCATAACGAGTCCTTGCCAGAGTGGCCACTCTAGAAATCAAACAGTTACTAAATTGAGCAGAAAAATCACTAAATTAGGGGAAAAATTCACTAAATCGCAATTTCAAGTAAAAGAACTATATTACCTATTTTAATCATTATTTAGTTCTGCCAAATAATGACAAAAATAGTAACAATTCAGACATGGGTGTCGTTGCACCTGAAGCTATACTTCCAAATGAACACATTGTAGTAGTATATACATCAAGACGATTTACAGTTTTTACCCATGATATTTGTGCAACTAAGCATATCGTACTCTTTGCTGCAGATAAGATGTGCTGCCAACTGTCAGCAGGTCAGCTTCAATCAATCAATCAATTTTCTGGACCCGCTTATCCTTGGGGGGTCGCGGGGGCAGCAGCTCAAGTTGGAGCCTCCAAGCATCTCGATCCTCTGCAACATAGGATAGATGCTCTGCTGGGATGCCAAGGCGAGACCAACTAAGATCTACGTAATCTCGCCATGGAGTTCTGGGACGGCCTCTAGGCCTTCGACCAATCGGTGTTGAACAGAGCAGTTTTTTGGCTGTTCTTTCCTGGGACATTCGTGTCACATGTCCATACCAACGCAGTTGCGATCTTTCGAGTCGGAGAAGCAGCGATTCGATGTTTAGAGATTCACGAATATCTGCACTTTTAACCTTGTCCAACAAGGTCAAACCGCTAATTCTTCGCAAGAATCCCATTTCGGCTGCTTGAACTCGAGACCTCACTTTCTCATTCATGATCCAACACTCAAGGCCATAAATCAAAATAGGAACATAGACCGATCTGATCTGAATGGATAGCTTTGCCTTGGTGCAAAGCTCCCGTTTTAGTACCACAGATCGGTGGAGCTGGCGTATTACTGCACTTGCTTTTCCGATGCGGATATCCAATTCGCTATTTTGTCTGCCGTCACTTGTGAATGAGCCGAGGTACTTGAATTTCTCTGACTGTTTTAGTGGTACCGGCCGTTAGCTCAGTTGCTCAGCGCACGCTATCGGTGCGGGAGGTCTCGGGTTCGATTCCCGGGCCGGTCAAATCGGCACAGTGTCGCCAACGATTCGCCACCGTTGCGACGTTTCTTCGGAGCTGTGTTGCCCTGGCGCTAAGCCGCGGAGATGGGCCCCGCAACTCGTTACACGCTTCGGCGTAATACGGCGAGTATAATGAAGATTTGATTTGATTTTGATTTGTTGTAGTGGTACTCCATCAATTTGGAGAGAGCACTGCTTTGGTTGTCTGGACAGGCACATGGTTTCTGTTTTTGTTGTACTGATTTTCATTCCGGCAACAGAGCATGCATCCGAAAACTTGTCAAGAGCTTGCTGGAGACCATTTTGGGTAGAGTCGAGTAGCACAAGATCATCTGCAAAAAGCAGACGTTGTACAGTGCATTCACCGATCTTTACTCCGCCACAAGACTCACTTTTCTTATCTATTCTATCCATATAAATAAGGAACAGAATAGGTGAAAGAGAGCAGCCTTGCCGTAGTCCCACACTTACTCTGAAAGGTTTCGTCGTTGCACTGTTAACACGAACACAGACCTCGGAATGCACGTACAGCGACTTAATGGCAGTTAGTAACTGGCCATCAATGCCATACTGCAACAGCACCGCCCAAAACTTGTCTCTAGGAATGCGATCATATGCTTTTTCAAGATCAACAAAACATGCATTGACCTCTTTTGCATATTCCCACGACTTCTCAAAGATTTGCTGCAAGGCAAAGATCTGATCCATTGTGCCTCGGCCAGGACGAAAGCCACACTGAGCATCCGTTAATAAAGGCTCGACTATTTCACGGCATTTCTTTTCAAGGCATTTGGCATAGACCTTACCCGGGACACTGATGAGAGATATGCCCCTATAATTGATGCATTTTCTCTTGTCTCCTTTCTTGTGTATAGGTATTATCACACTAGTTTGCCATTGCTTTGGTGCTTGCCCAGTACTACACGCCACCTCACAAACACGAGTCAACCTACGAACACCATACATGTTCATTGCTTTTAACATTTCAAGTCTGATATCATCCTCACCAGGTGCTTTTCCAGTTTTCAATGATTTGATTACTGCATTCACATCTGATTCGGTTATCTGAATATCTTCCCCAACCAGTTCTTCGTGAATTTGTATCGGTGTAGCATCAACTGGGTTTAAAAGATCACTAAAGTACTCTCTCCGATTCAAAATAGCATCTTGATCTTTCAGAGTCATACCATTTGAATCTTCGATAAAGAGAGCGGCTCGAGATCTTTTTCCACGCAAACGGCGAATGGTCTGCCAGAACACTTTGTTTGCCGTTTTGAAATCATCGTCTAACCTTTCTCCAAATTCCTTCCAGGCTCTTTCCTTAGTTTAACTTTTGTGGCTGTCGCCTTACGTGCTTCAGAGTACTGCGAACGAAGTTCAAGTGATGGCTTATTTGCAAGCCAGGCCTTATAGGCCACTTTTTCGCACGAATAGCTTCTTTAACTTCTTGGTTCCCAAAAGGAGTTCTTTTCTCGCTACTCTTCGTCCCTCCAACACGCTTACGTTTACAACAGTTAGTAGCGGACGCAATGACTGCTGTTCGAAACAAACACCACTCAGTTTCAATGTCTTCAGTAGAGGTCGGAAGTTCTTTGAACTTAGATGCAATGTTGTCTGCAAATGCAGTTCGTACCTCTTTGTCAGCCAATGATTCCCATTTGATTCGATAAGTTTCTCGTGGTCGAAAAGTCTTTCGTTTTTTCAAGGGTTTCAAAGCTTTCAAAGTACTGACAACTGGGTGGTGATCAGTTGACAACTCAGCCCCTCTTTTAACACGAACATCAGACACGGTAGAAAACAAGTCCGCCGAAACGATGCAAAAATCAATCAGGGAGCGTTGTCCCAAAGAGTCTCTGTACCAGGTGTACTTATGAATTCTTTTGTGCTGAAAAAATGTGTTCATTATGCACAGCCCATTGGTGGCACAGAACTGCAATAAACACCTTCCGTTGTTGTTAATGTCAGGGTCACCATGTTGCCCAATAACACCTTTCCAGGTTGCATTGTCGACGCCCACATGTGCATTGAAATCGCCCAAAAGGACAAGGGATTCTGATGAAGTTGCTTTTCCCAATGCAACCTCAACTTCCTCCAGAAAGGCTTCGTACTGTGATTCTATGTTAGGTGCGTACACCTGCAAGATACACAGAGATCGCTTCTGCAGCCTTAGCTTTAGAAGACAAACCCTTCCTCCCAGTGGTACCCAGTCAACGACACATTCAGCTATGTTGGGGCTCACAAGTAAGCCAACACCAGCTTGAGCAGACATTGCTGCATCAACACCTGAGAAGAAAATTTTCCACCCACCGTTCAACTCGACAGTTCCAGAACCCCGGCACTTTGTTGATGAAATTCCCACAACATCAAGGCGATACTGTTGGGCTTCGCAAACAAGCTCCTGCTCTTTTCCTGTCAGTGACGAAACGTTCCAGTTCCCGATAGCTCAATCCCGGCAGTTTGGTCCAACTCGAGTACATTTTCTGTGCGCTGCCCCCATTTGCCTCCCCAAACGCTTAGCGACTGCGTTGGTGGGTTTCCGGTGACGGTCAGCTTGTGGGGTAGACTGTAGCTTATTTTTCGAACGAGTCCCTCTGCCTAAAACTCGAACGCGGACCTTTTTATCCTGCGCGCCGTCCGATGCAGCATGAATATTGTTATTACAACTTTCCATTTAGCTACAGCATTGGATTGCTACTTGGTCTGTTTCTCTCCTTTGACCTTACCGCCATGGGTGACCCTGATGGAAGTGATTAAACACTACCGACGGCGTTGCTCTAAGGATCATTGAAAACTCAAACCTCCCCACCACGTTAAGGTGGCAATAATTGTCCATATGTCAACAATAAATTCTGTCACTCTGTATCGTCAGCCCTCGGATTATAATTATGGTAGGCCTATTGGTAAGAGTGCTGCATAATCGATCATTCTGTTTCGTCGTTCCGTAACCGTAGTTTGTGCCCATATCTAGTCAATCCATGCATTATGCAATCTTGTCATTGACTGTTGAGTCGACAATTTATTGGTCTAATGGAAATGTTTAAAAACAGAAAAAACGTGTAGTAATCCAAAAAAATCTTTCTTTATTGAGAAAAACACAAAAACCGCTAAAATTAGCTCAAAAATGTATAAATCACTAACAGACTTTAAAAATCACTAAATTTCGTGAAAAATCACTGAAAGTGACTTTACTGTTTCTTGCCAACACTGCAAGCTTCTAATATTGTTTTCCATGCTAGGTTTTTTCGTTTTCAAACAATTGCAATTGTTACGTCATAATGAATTTTGGTAGCAAACGGGGATTTCTCTTGCTACTCGCGTGAGTAAATTTCTCTCGCGCGAGAACTCGCCTCGTGTGACCACGGCTTAAGATTTTCACGTTAATAAAAACTTAGCTTTGCGTATTTTTGACTGCGTGAGGAGGAGCAAACTTGTAGACCGCATGTTTTTTCGCTCCTCGTGTGCTTTATTGATATCATCCCTGTATCGCGAACTTATTTTTTTGGCCGACAATAAAATTGGGCCTACCTACTTGCCTGTTGGAAATCAGGGGGAGCAATTTTCAGGTGATTAACGGACGAAGCTGTCTGCGTCTGACGCAATATGGGGTTGCTGCTGATTCCAAGAACGCAAGCTCATTTTACGTCTTCCTCGGTAGGGCTAGACTAACGAATTTTCTATTCATGGCTTTGAAAATTACCTCATTTATTTATTTTATGTTTACGATTACATGACACGTTTATGACACAAATGCAAAAGCGCAGGTATGTATGCATAGCTGCTGACAGTGAATATTGAAAGGTCGAAACAGTGTTCACTGCCTACAATTATGACACAGTTATCTGCTATTTTTTCGATACGTTGAATCTGAGTGAATTTCAGTTGGTTAAGTTTGCGATTTTGCACAGATATGGATTGTGAGCAAGTGCAGCTACACGATTGGAGCAAGAAAACGATTAGCTTATGCCAAAGAGTTGCGAAAAGCTGGAATAGATTTTGATGGATATGGAAAGTGCTTTCCTGAATCAAAACATCTTCCTAGAGAAGGACCAGAAATGCCAGCCGCTATCTATGAGCACAAGTTTTATTTTGCGTTTGAAAATGGACTACATTGTAAAAATTATATCACTGAAAAATTTTGGCATAAAGGAATAGGGAGCAGTACTGTTCCAATTGTTTGGGGTCCAACAAAAGAAGACGTGCTGGCTGTTGCCCCACCTGATTCCTTCATATTTGCGGAGGATTTCGAAACACCTGCAAAATTAGCGGAATATTTGAAGTTTGTAGACTCTAATGATACCGAGTATCGTAAATATTTTCGTTGGAGAGAAGATGAGAAAATGACAGACGAAAAAATGATGAAGATGATAAAAGAACGACATCCAGAGATTGATGTCCAAGGTCCTCCGAAAACTCTTTGCGAAGCATTAACAGAAAGTGGGAAACGAAAAACTATCGCTTCATTGGACAAACTTATTATGCAAAACGACCCTGTAGAATGCACTGGCTGAGGGTCTTTTTATCAGTTATAGCGCTGGTGTGCAACAAACAGGTTGTGGTCTGAGAGCTCATGGAACGACCGACGATAAACGTACTGTTAGTTAAAATGTATAAAATTGAAGGAATTACTTTTATACTTGATCTACATCTTTCATTTTAATGATTTTAGCTAGTTTGCCTACTAAGGTTAAATTTAGTTTATGTGCATTACCCGCGTTTAATTTAATGTAGGCACCCAGCTGAATTACCACAAAAGTTTATGAAACTTCGGTGTGTGATTCATAGAAATTTTTGTAAGTTTGATTACTAACAGGCGGAGCCGATACAAATTAGGATATAATCGGATAAGAGACGTTTGGATTAGTTGAAACAACTTATTTCTCAGTCCACTCAACATGGTAGTCCTGTTTTTGCCATATTTTTAGATGCTTCAAAAGCATTCCAATCAAAGCATGAACGTTGAATGGGAAAGCCAAGTGTCAACGAGTTTCAAATCAAATCTTCATTATACTCGCCGTATTACGCCGAAGCGTGTAACGAGTTGCGGGGCCCATCTCCGCGGCTTAGCGCCTGGGCAACACAGCTCCGAAGAAACGTCGCAACGGTGGCGAGTCGTTGGCGACTCTGTGTCGATTTGACCGGCCCGGGAATCGAACCCCAGACCTCCCGCACCGATAGCGTGCGCTTTGCAACTGAGCTAACGGCCGGTGTCAACGAGTTTTTCAGTTTCAAATAGCGTACGGCAGGGAGGTGTTTTGATTCCTTTATTATTTTCTCTGTGCACGAATCAACTTTCTCTTGAACTTAATAATTTCTATATTGGATGCATGTTTGGGTCAACAATCAACATGTGTTGATAATTTGATGTATGCTAATGAAATTTGCTGCTTGGCACCTAGCCTTGAAGGTCTGCAGAAATTAGTTAATAAGTGTTGTATGTTTGCAAATGATCATACAGATTCAGATTCAATTTATTTCATCGCATTTACAATAGTAACAAAAAAAAAATGCAATCACTTAATAATAATAACAAAAATATATAAACGTAAACAATACGTCTTAACATAAAATAGTTTGAAATCTTTGCGACAGGGAAGCTGCGAAGTGACCGTCTTAGGGTCTTCAAGTCAAGCAGCCACCCTTATTCGTGCGTTTATTAGGTTATTATGCCTTTTGAATTTAGCCAGCAATGAATTTGTAATGGGTAGATTAGCAGTCAGTTATGAGAGAAAGTGAGAAGGGAATTTTAATTTTTTTCTAGGTCCAATTTGAGTAGTTTAATGAATTGACTGAATTTGTTTATTTTGATCGAATCAGGTATTTTGTTCCATATTTTTACACCCACGTATTTTATGGAGCGCTGGAGTCGGTTTGTTTTATATTGCGGTATGTTATATTTAAGCCCAGTAGTGCTACTTCTTGTATTGGCTGAATGAATTTCAGCGATTCGTGCAAAGTATCTCGAAAAAGATAGGGGAAGTTTATTTTTATGGAATTTATACATGAAGATCGCAGTTTCGTAGATATGTAGATCATGAAGTTGCAAAATTCCAAGACTTTTGTAGACGGGACCACATTTGTCAGTGCGCTTTGAATTACTAATTAGTTTAATTGCTTTATTTTGGAGTCCGGTTATTTTACTGGTATACGTTTTGAATGTTTTGTGCCAAACTAATAACCCATATAACAGATTTGAATGAAATAGCGCATAATACAGTTTTAAAAGCAAAGGTGAAGGCAAGAAATGTGTGAGTTTTGATAATATTCCAATGGCTCTGGATAGTTTAGATTCCAAGTGAGCAATATGTGGTCCGAAAGTTAATTTGTCATCGACTATTATTCCTAGATACTTCACCTCTTTCACAATTTTAATTGGAGTTGAATTAATGTTTACAACAATTTTATCGTGAGTGGATTTAAACTTAGGTGGGATTACAAGTATGTTAGTTTTTTCAGGGTTTATGGTTAGTTGATTGGCATTTACCCATTTTGATATCTTTTCTAGCTCTGAGTTGATGTTTAATTCTAGATTAGAAAGTGAATTTGCGTTTATGGCCAGGCAGGTATCGTCTGCGAATAATGTAGGTAGTGAGGACGTACTATTGTATATGTCATTAATATATATCAGAAATAAAAGCGGCCCGAGTGTAGACCCTTGCGGTACCCCATATGAGATATTTGCAGTTATTGAAGAGATATGGCTATCTGTGACATATTGTTTTCTTCCTGCGAGGTATGAGTTTAACAATTCATGTGCTTGTCCTCGTATACCGCAGTGCTTCAACTTCCCTATTAGAATTTCGTGTGACACGGTATCGAATGCTTTTTTTAAATCTAGAAAAACTAGACCGGTATATTCATTATTATTGATGTTATCGTACGTTTTAGTAACTATATCAAGTATGGCATGTGAAGTCGAGTGATGTTTACGAAATCCATATTGTGTGGGCGATATCACTGAGTGCTTATCAAAAAAATTCGTTAATCTTGTAAATATTAATCTTTCAAAAATTTTTGAGAAGCATGTTAAAATTGAAATAGGACGATAATTTGTAGGCAAACATTTCTCTCCTGTTTTGTGTAGGGGAATAACCTTAGCTGTTTTTAGGCAACTTGGAAAATAGCCAAGTTCAAAAGATTGATTAACAAGTACCGAAAGTGGATAGGCGAGAATTTTAGCTGCGCTTCGCACAAAATACGCTGGAATATTGTCGAATCCGGGTGATTTATTCGTGTTTAGTGACATTATTGCATTATACACTTCCGATACTTGCGTAGGTTGCAAGAATATTGTAGATGACACAGGATTCTTTAGGTACGTTCTATAGTTTAGATCATTATTTGTTTGCACATTCTGTGCAAGCTTTTCACCTATGGTACAAAAATATTTGTTGAGACAGTTTGCAATTTCAGTAGGGTCATCAGCTATGATACCATCAGTTTTAATTTCTGAAGGAAAATCAGCAGTTTTTGTTTTATTGTGGAGTAGTGAGTTAATGGTTTTCCAAGTTTTTCGCGGATTGTGTTTGTTTTTTTCAAATTCCTTGTTTAGATACATTTTCTTCGAATGATATTTCAGTTTATTAAGTTTGTTCGCGTATAGTTTGTAAAATCTTTTTTGACTGTCATTTCCTTTCAGAAAATGTGTTTCAAATAATTTTTGCTTTTTGCGAATTGAAGTCACAAGACCTTTAGTAATCCAAGGTTTTTTATTTAATCTATTTTGTTTGCGGGAGGCAATTTTTAGAGGTGCGTGTTTATCAACTACATTTTTCACAACATTGACGAATTCCTGAAATGCTTGCTCAAATATAAGATTGGAGTTTTGCATGCTGGGTAAGTTTAGTAAATAGTTTTCCAGAGATATATTTAGCTCGTCACAGTAAGAATCTAGTTTGAATTTGCTGAGGTCTCTAATGTACGGTTTTTTCACGATTTTGATTTTATGGTCGATATTTATCTCACAAAAGATTGGAAAGTGATCACTAATATCAGTCTTTATGATACCGGGTGAAATGGTATGATTGTGATCGTTTGTTATCATGTGATCCAGAGTTGTACAAGAAGTTGGTGTTATGCGAGTTGGTTTGTTAATGATTGAAACAGCTCCGTTGCTTTCTAGCATATTCAAGTAATTTTGCTTGTTAGACGACCGAACATTTGGACTGATATCGATGTTAATGTCACCAATAATGTAATAGATTTTTTTTTGAGGAATTTAAATCTTCAATTTTGTTATTAAGACGTTCTAAAAATTCACGTGCGGAATTGTGTGGGTGTCTGTACAATACACCAATAACAAATTGTATAGGTGTGTTACGTAAACTAACGTGTAACCAAAGATCTTCACAATTTTGAATAAGTAAATCTTGTTTACTGACTGATTGAATCGCGAAATTTTTTGAAATATACATTGCAACGCCACCTGCATTTGTAGGTGAGTTGGAATAAAGTAGTTCATAATTTGGAAGTGTTACATTCATGAGGGGTGACCCCCTTAGTCGCGTTTCAGTTATACATATGATGTCTGGGTATTTAGTAAAAGTATTAATAAGATCTAACAGCGATTGAAAGTTTTTTTGTAGGGACCTGATGTTTGCATGAAAAATGACAATATTTTGTTCACTATTGTTTAGTATTCCAGAATCTACCGAATAATAAAGAGAAGGGGAAATCTTTTCAGAGAAACATTGAAATAGTGAGTCAGCTAATTGTAATTGACCAAAATTTGCTGTGGTTTCCTGACTTTCAGCCAGGCGGTCACCTCGCTCTTCCCCATTGCCAATTCGATCTGAGTTAGAATTGAACATAAAGCAAAGAAATCGAGCTATAGCGAGTTGACACTGAGCTTACAACCGACAATCTTATTGCCTATACAGTAACAATCAATTACGCAATCTTGTTATCGGCCTAAGAGAATTTGATAGAATTGATTTATATAGCAGTCACTGCATGTTTATGACATTATACAAGACATACGACAATAGCATTTCATAATACATATATACAGTTGTAGCCTAATTCGTCAGTTGTGCAATTAATTTATGATTTATAGCAAATCATTACAATCCATTTGGTTAAATAATGAAAAAAAAAAAAAAATGAATAAATATATAAATAAAATAATTACTCAATTTACTACCAATGCACCGATTATTAAATTAGCTACAAAATACACTTATACTTGATTTTACCTGTTAATATAGCTTACCATGTCGGCAATATTTTAACATAAAGGCAGTACTGACCTTCAACAACTCTCCAGTACGTGGATTTGTTTAGCTTTCGAGCCTCCTTGAACTGTGGCATAAGTCGTTTCTTTTGGTTTTGAAAATCTTTCGGAAGATGTTCGGTCACGTATACTGGAAGAGTGTTGGACTCTTTTCTGACCTTATTGAAATTTTTCAAGTTCTTAAGGGATGAGAATATGCGTTTTCTTTCTTCAATGGTAGATAATTTAACAATTATTGGACGAGTTTTTTGGCTCCGTTCACAAAAACTGGTCTTTGTGGCAGACGGTGGATGTCGATGATGTTCATACTTTTCGGATCAATGCCAAGACCTTGGGATAGAAATTCTTGAAAGATTTGGATTGTTTGTTCTTTTGATTCCCACGTACTTGCGACTGATTCTTCTATACCATGTATTAGTAAATTTAGCCGTTTGTCATACATCTCCTTCATTAAGTTTTCTTCGTATATCAACTCCATCTGCTTTTTAAATTGTTTTTCTAGATCACTAAATTCTTTTTGTGACACTTTATCATTTAATTGAGCTTCAAGTTTGTTGTATTTTTCATCGAACTTTTCTTCAACTTCGTTTATTTTTGAATTTACTGCTTCAAGCTTGCTGTCAATAACGTCCAGTCTTTTTGTTAAGTTTTCCAAACTAGTCAGTATTTTATCTAATTTGGTTTGAACTGACACGTTTGATTTGTTTATGCAGTAACCTCAAGTGTTTTACAACAAAGAATGTTGGTCAAAAGACTGTCTGCGCAGCTTTACCTCGCTTTACTGAGAAACACTTCCGCTCGCCAGCTTGACAGAAACAGAAATGATTGACAAAGACAAAAACATACTATTACTTTTATTTCCTCCAAAGCTAAATCAATGTGGTTCGAAACTAACTTTCTTAATCTTAATTTTGTGCCTAGAATTTCAATGTGTAATGCTACCACATGTAGAGTTTGTCTCGAAGGTTGAGTATCTACAGATTATTCTAAACTGTAAGAAAAAGGACGATGATGACATTAGTGGACAGTTACGTTCAACTTATGGCATATTGCCAATTTGTTGCGTAGAAAATTTAGCTTCTGCTCCAATACCGTAAAAAACTGCTTGTTTCGTACTTTCTGCTTTGCTATGTATGGCCTTAATTTGTGGTGTTTTTATTTGAAATGGCACATGAATCGTATTGGTGTTGCATAAAATAATGCGTACAGAATTTTGTTCAAGCTACCACGGCAAATAAGCATATCTACAGTGATGGTGCGAAATAACTTATCGACTTTTGAAGCCATTCAAAGAAAGAGTTTGGCAATGCTTGTAACGAGATGCTGCCAATGTAGCAGTAAATATATTGCTGCTCTCGTGCGTTGTGATGACTATGTAAGAAGCCAGTTCTGTTCTGCATTTATTGGCTTACATTTATGATGTTTTATTTTATTTTTTGTTTATGTTTGTAGTTATGTTTTTCTTTGTTGGGAACTGGATCTGCTGACGGTCTGAAATGAATAAATAAATTTACCATAACCATTGTCAATCTTATTCAAATAGAATCTTTCAATTTGTTTTGGCCCTTTTTGTAATTTCATGAGTTGCTGGATGAAATATTTTTTCCCAACTGGCGCTAATTTGTTGTGCTCACGTGACTGATGACGAGCATGCCCATAGATCGCGACTGATCTCGTTCATTGGTTGCAAGTTTTGAGAAATGTGAGTAATCGGTGCGTTTTGTTAAGAGGCAGAGGCGACTTCATAATTTACTTGGTATAGTTTTACAAAAGACTTAACACAGTGTGCAGGTACCTATCTCTAGTGCTCAGCATCTTAGGTACTGAGCACTACTGTACTTGCAGTTCGTCCACTTAAAGAGTTGCCGGCTCTGCTTACCATTCTGAGATGGGGAAATCCTGCTAAGTTTCCTTCTCAATACTACTAGTTAACTTGCCGACTTGATATCCACACAGTCGCTCTGTTGATGAACGTCAAGTAGAAGCAGGGAATGGTAATTTCAAGTCATTAGTTTGATCCAACTGGAAATCGGAACCACAAGTCTTCCGCTCCACATGCAGTTGCTATAATCATTCAGTCATCTGATCGAACGGCCTTGTTTATCACGTATACTGTGTATTTGTGTAATTGGTTAATGTTGTAAATTTGACTAGACATAACAGTCTTATGAGTTAACGAGTGGCGCAGCCCTGGGGGGACGAGAGAGGGCGACCGCCCCCAGTGATTTTTTGACCATTTTTTAAAATCGCCTATAACAGCAAAGTTTTTTTAGGGGGTAGGGGGAGTGACGTCAGATGCTTTTAACAATGTGATTTTTGTAACAAAATGTCCAACTCCATCTCGTGTTCTAATGTTTTTCGACATTTTTAATTTCACAATTTGCAAACGCGTGTGACAGAAGCAATCACTGCCTACTGTAAAAGACAATGGTTACAATTCATATCAATGATCAGCTGTTGTATCATAAAATCCACCAGGAAGGGATAAGGTATCTCAATACTTTGTGAAATCATAGTTGGCTTGACATACTGTAATTTCACGAAGCCTATTTGTAAACTGTGACTAGTGTAACGTTTTGAAAATTTTAAAGTAGCAGCAGAGAAGTGAGGGCTTTTAAGAATCAGAAATCTCTTAGGTTTTAGCAAGTGTTCATTCATTATACATAAAGTGATTGATTGACATTCTAAAGAAAGCAGAATGTAATGTAGCCGTCGTCGTCGTTTGGCGGGGCATCTCTTCCAAGACAGATGAAAGGACCAAGGCCGAGGGTTTATCCTTTTACCACCCTGGCCACCAAACTGCTTGGGTCAGATGCTTACTGTAAGGGACTTCAGCCAGCATCTTGTTTCGTCATCCAAAACCATTAGACCAAACATACCTCGGGGTGCTCGATGTATGGGACACTGTGAGATGATGTGATCTGCGGTTTGTTCACTGGCACCACACTCACAACTCGCTAGAGGAGCGAGACCCCATTTGTACATGGACGAACAGAAACGTCCAACACCAGAACGCAGACGGTTGAGCTTGACCCAGGCTGCCCTGGGCAGACCCATACCCAAGGGTCTGGAGCTAGCCTTGGGAATGAAAGCGTGGAGTGACAATGCGTTGGCAGAGTACTCCATGTCCCATTTCGTGTTCGTCCACTGGGCTGCACGGACGTCCATCTCAGAAAGACTGTCTAGTAATTTCCGAGCAGCAGGTACAAATGAGCGTCTAGATTTCAATCTCTCCCTACATACGTCCTGTGACTCATGAAACTGGCCATGTAAAATGTGGTCAGGGTCCAGGGAGCTGCGGTTGGCTAGGGAGAGTGTCGCTCCTTGGCGGCGAAGCTCAGCTGGCTGGATGCCTGAAAGAACCGCAAGGTAGACCGATGGAGTGGGACGCAGGCACCCAGTGACAATGCGCAAGGCGTCATTTATTACACTGTCGATAAGCCGTATGTGCACGCTGCGGCACCAGACTGGTGCGCAGTACTCGGCAGTCGAGTAGACCAGAGACAGGGCAGCTGTGCGTAATGTCTTGGCGCTAGCACCCCAACCTGTTCCGGCAAGTCGCCTCAACAGTGAGACGCGAGCACATAACTTCTTGCGCAATGCTTCCGGATGAGGACGATATGTGAGCGATCTGTCCAGTTTGACCCCAAGATAAGTGGGAACTGGACAGAAAGGTAAGGTCTTACCGATGTTACAGACCTTAAGCTCACGCTTAGCCTCTCGATTGTGGAGGTGAAAGGCCGCCGTCACCGTTTTAGTGTGGCTAAGCTTCAATCGCCAGGTCTGGAGATATTCCGAGAGTGTAGTCATGTCCTGGCTTAGAGTCCTTTCCAACTCCTTCCATTCTCCAGATGTATGAAGTATCGCCAGGTCGTCGGCATAGGCGAACTTCTTGGAGGTTATGAAGGGGATATCATATGTATAGATGTTGAAAAGGAGGGGGGCCAGGACCGATCCCTGGGGGACGCCGTTTTTCAGGCGTCGTAACCTGCTAGGCTTGCTGTCGCCAGTTGTAAGGGTGAAGCTTCTGTTGCGGATCAGCTCCATAATCATACGAACCATGTGCTTGTCCGGCAGAAGCCGCAACAGCTTGCAGGTGAGGCCACGGTGCCAGACAGTGTCATAGGCAGCTGTCAGGTCGATAAAGACGGCACCGGCCTTCTTTTTCGCTTCGAATGCATTCTCAATGCTTTGCGTGAGCAAAGTGACTTGATCCACGGTGGATCTTCCGCGTCGAAAACCCGCCTGTTCCCGTGGGAGAAGAGGGTCAATAAGAGGTTCGACGCGGGCGTAGATAAGTCGCTCGAGAATCTTGTAGGGAACACAGAGCAAGGAGATCGGACGATAGCTCTTTGGGTCCTCTACAGGTTTCGAAGGCTTTGGGACCGCTACTACTAGCGCTCTTCTCCAGATCTTAGGAATTTTGAGGTGGTGCAGGCAGGAAGATAGGAAGCCACGTAGCCAAGATTTTAAGCTGGCTCCAGCATGGATTATCAGGTCCAGGAGCTTTGCCTGGTTTTAAATGTTGGAGGGCAGCAGCGAACTCCCGATGGGAAAAACTCCCGGAGACATTCGCAGGATGTAATGGATCAGCCCTCCAAAGGTCAGACACTTCCTGTAAAACGAGCCGAGATGAGCGTCGATTCACACCTTCGTATTTCCCGTTTTTAACCAGCTGAGAAGCAATAGCATCTGCTGAAACGGGACATTGACGAGGGATTGTCGTGACCTACCAGTCAAGTTGTTTATAGTATTCCATGCCAGCCGGCTGGAGTGCGAAAAGTCAATGTTGCGGACCGTCTCTGACCAGCGATTTCTCCGCTTCCCGTCGAGCCTTGTGAGTAGGGCTATGGCAGCCCTATCCAAATCAGGGCCCCCAGGTGACTGCAGGAAATGCTGATAGAGTTCTTCACACTCCGCATCCCAGGAAGGTATGTGGTTTGATCGTCGACCACGAGGGATGCATTTCTTCGCCGCAGTGCTTATTACCTTGCAAAAGCACTGGTAAACCTGATCGATGTTGTGAGATTCAGGTGGCGGTATACTCTTGGCCAGTTTGTTGGTTAGGTTAGAATAGTGGTCCCAGTTGGCCTTGCGGAAGTTCCATCGCTTTACAGGCTTGCTCGGTTTTGGATGAGCAAGTTTGGGTGGACTTATAAGCGAGGGTCGGTGTTGTGACCTTGGGAACTTTCCTAAGATACGTCTGTCAGGTAAGCGACTGTCCAAATCGACACTGGCAAATGCAAGATCTGGGTTGGTGTCTGTTTTCCAGCGGCCAGAGTGGAAACTGGCGGCCTCCTTGGGGCTATATAGCAGGGTGAAGTTGTTGGCACTGGCCCAGCCAGCCAGGCATTCACCATCTGGATTGTTATTATTATAGCCCCAGTCAACATGGTGACAGTTGAAGTCGCCAGCATAGAGGCAGGGATGGGGGAATGCTGGAAGATCAGATGCTTGCATCCGTGTTGGAGGGGGTTTGTAGACGTTGACTATTTTATAGTTATCAACATCCACGCACACCCACTCGATCTCCGATGTTGGTGGGGACTGGTCGATTAGGATCCACTTCAGACGCTCATGGACAAACGTAGCAAGACCATGCTTCCTGCTCAAGGAAAACCCAGCTAGATGGTAGCTCGGAAGATCTAACCTTTCTACCGAGGTGCAATGGGTTTCCTGTAAGAGGATGACGAGTGCCTCACACTGTAACGCAAGATGATGCAACACGCTCATCTTGCTTGCAGTGAGGCCTTCGATGTTCAGTTGGAGAATGCTGGGCCTTTGGAACCTGTTGACGGTGCGCCGAAGATGCGCATCGCCCCGTCCTGAAAAGGACGTTTGCCGCTGCCCAGCTTGAACATCGTTAGGTGTCTCGCCGTTAAGGCAGATTCGGTTTCTGTCAGCCAGATTAAATAGCGTAGACAGAGTAACGCTCCGGGCTACGGGAAAGCATCTGCCATCTGGAGCCGAATGTAGCCGAATAGTATTAAATTAACTATTTTTCTGACGTGGATGGCCTATTTAAACCAACCAAAAAGGATGTTCCGGTATCAATAACAGTCTTGTAGCCAGTGGCGTTGAGAGGGGGGTACCAGGGCCCGTCATGTTTTCAGAGGCCCGGCCAGTTTGGCCAGACAAAGCGCCATCGCAAGACGAAGAGCTTTGTTTTTGCTCTTCCCTAGATTTTTAGTGGAAAACAGGATGTCTACAGACGTGATGACCTTTTTTTTGCTCGAGTGGAAAATAGGACATCTGCGGACGTGTGACCTTTCTTTTGGAGACACATGAGGGGTAGGGTGCGGTGAAAAAATGAAATTTATGAATTTCGTAAAGTGGTATTTGTATGTGTCCCCAAATACGGAGCAAATAACATTGGAACTGATTTTAGGTTGGTGCACCCTCTAGTGGCCGTGCACATCTGCTGAATAAAAAATTGCCAATTTGGCCATATCTTAAAAACCAGTTGAGCTAGAAAGCTGGTTTTGGGCTCAAAAGATGCAGAACTAGCACTCTCCTATCTGCTCTAAAAGGAACTTTCTTCCTAAACTGACCAGAAAAAAAGTTGTAGGCAAAAAAAATTTTTAACAGTAGTATTAACTATCAAACAAGGCCAACAGTATTTAGTTAACTGCAGAAGTCGAAGTCAAAATTATCTACAAAACAAAAGCAGACATTATGTACGCACATAACAGTTCTGTGCTTGAATGATATCAATATAATTCTCACTTTGTAGTACAGCCGTTACATCAAATCTTAAGATATCAGGAAAGCATAAAAACTGATCAACAAACATTTTTATGTCAGTAAAGCTTATTTATGAACAGCAGTCTTATCTGGCCACATACAGAGAGCTGAGAGCACCAAATATTGAGAAAAGGCGGGGCTAATTGTTTTTACGCAACCATATATTACAATGGTGATGAGCAGAAATTCCCCAATACTTCATCGCACAATCCAGACATGCATTGGTTTAGGGCAGTGGCTCTAAACCTTTCCTTCATTGAGGCCCCTTTGACTGTGACACTAAAAGACCGTGGTCCATTCAGTCCAATGTTAAAAGTCCCAGTCTTGAGATGAAAATGTATTTATTCCTACATTCATGGGCCCTCTTGAGAGGTCGAGGGCCACGGTTGGGAACCCCTGGGTTAGGGTAAGAGTAAGTTGAGGAATTCCAGTAAGCTAAGTAAACCATCCATTATACTATGAAGTAGCTTAAAAACGAAGAGCCCTGAAAAGGCTTGCTGATAAATAGTCAGGTTGACAGTAGGAAGAATAAACAGCACTTCACGAATTCTGTCACACACAACACTGTTACAGTTCTACTGTAGGCCTACATACCAATGCTCTAATAGTACCAGTATGCAGTATGTGGAAAGCGTATTGCTGCCAGGATTCAAATACCAATCTGCCAATGCTACAACAAACCCGTCACGTAGGATCTGTCACCTGCGCGCGGTACCGCTAGGCCAGTCTGCGACATGGCATTGCGGTACCGCGCGCAGGTGACAGATCCTACGTGACGGGTTCGATTCGCGGCTGGAGCCGAACGCATTTGACATATTTACCGGGTGGCTGCTGACTCGAAGAGCGCAAGCTGACTTCGCAGTCTCCCTCAATTACTGTTGGATTTTCAGTTCAATATAATTCGAAAATAACCTCAGTTATTAATTTATTATTTAAACTAGGTTACCAGTGCTGGTATAAATTTACGGATGGCTATACTGATATACCAATGGCATTCCCTCCAAAAGTGAAGCCTTCGGACATCAGCATTGGCAACCGAGAGTTGTAGGTTGACTGTAGCGAGAATTATATTGATATCACTCAAGCACAGAACTGTTATGTGCTTACATATATCTGCTTTTATTTTGGGAGATGTAGGCTATTGCGTGGATAATATTTGTCAAATGCTACATCCACATTCCACATAACCACAGCTGCATGCAAATATTACTAGCACTACGTAATAAATTAGACCAACTAAAACTAACTTGATAATTATTTAGACTCTTAGAAAGTCTTACAAACTGCAAAAATGGACTACCAGTACTGCATATGCGCAAATGCATGGTTTTCATCAAAAAAGCTGTTTTTTACCTACAACTTTTTTTCTGGTCAGTTTAGGAAGAAAGTTCCTTTTAGAGCAGATGGGAAAATGCTAGTTCTGCATCTTTTGAGCCCAAAACCAGCTTTCTAGCTCAACTGGTTTTTAAGATATGGCCAAATTGGCAATTTTTTTTATCGTTCGGCAGATGTGCACGGCCACTAGAGGGTGCACCAACCTAAAATCAGTTCCAATGTTATTTGCTCCATATTTGGGAACAAACATAGATACCACTTTACGAAATTCATAAATTTCATTTTTTCACCGCACCCTAATGAGTGGGCCCGCAATGGTCTCCTGCCCTGGGTCCCTCGCTGGCTCTCCATGCCCCTGCTTGTAGCTTTGAATTAGCCACATTTAACTGAAGAATGCGAATATTATTAGATAGATAAGATTTATATTAATGGTTGGACATAGTTACCGCAAAACTTAGCTTGAGCATAAGCTATTGGTAATTGGCTATTAAGTATAGTGGTGTAAAAAGTTTTTTGAAACTGTACTTAAGTAAGAGTATTGTTACTGACGGCAAAACTACTCGAAGTAAAGTAGAAAGTATTGACTAAAAAAAACACTTAAGTAAAAGTAAAAAAGTAGTCATTCAAAAACTACTCAAGTAAAAGTATAGCGTTCTCAATCGTTAAAGTATCAACTGCACTCTTGCCGATGATGACTTGCTCTGAAGATGGCAAAACAATAGTAGGCCCAAACCCAAAAAAATTATTAGCCTACCGCTCAGATGGCCGAGTGGATAGAGCGTCTGTTTCTGGAACGGTAGACTAAGGGTTCGATTCCAAGTAGGGTTAAACCAATGACTTAAAAGTTGAAATTTATAGCTTCCCTGCATGACGCTGAGCATCAAAGGCGACAGCGTGAAGAACAAGCTTGCAAGTTCATTTCTTGGCGGGATTTTCCCATTTCGGAGTGGCAGACAGGTGGCTCGAAACTCCTAAGCGAGCTCGTTATAGCGCCTCTATCGCAAAGAAGGATGAACATAAAAATAAATAAGCATTGACTCAGAAGTGGAAACCTGCGTATTTCTGTCAACACTTTAGTTTTAGCTTTGCAATTTGCTTTTTTCCATAATTAATTAAGGTTGAAAAAGAAATACGATAGTTTTACTGCTAGGCCTACCATGGTTTTTGGAATGAATATATTACTGTGAACATGTTAAGCATTTTCTGAAACTTGCGGTCATGCGGTTACTAGGGGTGCCGTAACGTCGTAAAGGCAGGGGGGCGCAGCTTTTTCAAAGGGCACTTTTAATACCAACGCTAGGTCGTAGTGAAAAATTTAAAAACGGGGGGCCACAATTTCCACACTTTTTTCAAGCGAATTTTTTTTTTTGCAAAACCAATTTAAAGCTGATTGAGAAACAAGAAAAACTCTAGGGGGCAGTGGCGCGGGAACGTTTTTTAGACAGGGGGGGCTCAAAATAGTAAGATCGTGTCAACCTCTGGGGGGCGAAGCCCCCCAGACCCCCCTTTTTTCGAACGCACGTTTTTAAGAGCAGGACACTCAGCAGACCTATTTTGATAGACATCAATTGCATGCCGCTCAAGTGACCGGAATTTTTTCAGGATAATCTTTCATCATGGAAAACAAGATTGCTTACTACCATTAGGCTTTTCTAACCATGCTCGAATTACTACTCATGTAGGCCTATTTGTAAAATGCAAATACCTCAATCACAAAACCAAAAAGTAGGCAAACAAAATTTGCCCGATCTAACTTTTGCTTTGCTGATCAGAGTTACATGCAACAAACAATGCCCCATTGAGGTTTAAAAATAACAAAAAACACACAATCAAAATAAAGCACTGAACCATTTTTTAACATAATGAGATGTGTAGATATAGGTATTTAGGTAGGCGTACTAGCTCAATTTTAGTAACAATCATCGGCAGTGCTCGAGTTGTGAAAACACTTATGGGGGTGGTAGGCTACAACTTTTCATGCAGACCTAAAAAGAGATGGTTATTATAGTTGTAAGGGAACGGTTTACGCTAAAATGTTTTATGGGGGGATGGTGTTGTTTTCAGGGGGGATGGCATCCCCCTCAAATCGAGTAGCCTACTGATCATCGGTGCCAGTTTAGTAGTGATTTAGCCGCTTCATTGGGTTGGTAGAAAAAATTCAAAACCATTAAAAAACTCAACCAGAAGAGAACTTGCACCAGCTCATATAAGCTTAATTAGGGGTGCCCAACCAGTCGATCGCGATGTACCGGTCGATCTTTGGATGCTTGGCTGTCGATCGCGGGTCAATTTGGCATGTACACAAATCAGGTTGGCCACCAACATTTCCAGTTCATGTAACGCGTCCGGGCCGTGAAGACCTTTTTTTTAGCTTTTCACAAAAATTTTGGTGGAATTCGGAACATCTGAAGGATTGAGGACCGTTTTTTTGCTCTTCACCGCATTTTCGTTTACGATTTACGTAATTCCCATGATCAGTAGCGACTTTCATTCGAGCATTCAGAGTAGTTTGGCGTAAAGTGTTTGGCAGCTACAAGAATTGACAGCCATTATACTTTTACTGGGCCATCGTCCATGACTGCTGTAAAGGTTTGCAAACGCTGATATAAAACACGGTTAAAAATGAACTTCAAGCATTGAAAATTTTACCAAATTTTACGTTGACCAAGTGAATAATAACTGACTGATTTTTAAAAGAATAGTGATTCTTCGTTGGTTAAAAGCACTTTAAAAAATATTTGCTTCATTACGTATGTACGTTGCGAGCATTAATCACGTCGCACTCAGTGCATAATTGTTTTAATTGTCAGGGGGGGCTCAAATGGTTCAGGGGGGGCTAAAAAAAGTTCAGGGGGGGCTTGAGCCCCCCCTGGCACCCCACTTCCCGCGCCTATGCTAGGGGGATCCGGGGGCATGCTCCCCCGGAAAAATTTTAATAATTTACGTGCTGAAATGGCTATTTTAGTGCTTTTTGAATAAATTTTAGTCAAATTTTGTTTAAATTTTTTACCCTAATTTTGAGTGCTTCGAGAAATATAACGTATTTTGTTCGCACATTTTCGATTGTGCGTGCTTTAAGGCGGAAGCTAGCAAAGAGGTTCAAAATTATGAAAAAATCGTATACATCAAAAACATTTTTGAAAGTGGCTGGAGGAACGATGCATACCTCTTATCCTACCCCTGGCCATAAGCTGCAGAAACCATCAAAAGAGTTTGGCATATTCAGTCACTTGGCACCATTAATTTTATTCTTTTGTCTAAAAGGCAGAGTTAAAAGGGGGAGGCCACGGCACAATGGCCCCCCTTTCCTAAATACGCTCCTGCAAACCGATTAAGATGTACATTGTGTCGTACCTTTTTTCTGATGTAAGATTAACGGACGAATTATATCAGACGAGAATGTGGATTCTTTAATTTTGCCGTTCTTCAAAGATGCAGTTAAGACCATCACCTGCAAGACCAACACCTTGTAATTTTTCAAGACCAAGACCGTCTTTGTCAAAACCAAGATCAAGACCTTTGATTTTCTTCAAGACCATAAAAATGAGAATTAACAGTTTATCACATATTGCTATTTTTCTATAACAACAAAAAAAAAACGGGCAAAATATATACAGAATATTAAAAGAAGTAAGAACAACACAATCACATACACGCTGTAGGATACTTTTTCTAGCTGTGCAGGATCACTTAAATTTTGCTAGATGCTTTTTAGTTCTTTCGGTCTTAAGACCAAACTAAATGGTTAAGACCAAGACCGCAAATGGTCAAGACCAAGACTTTAAAAAACGGTCTTAAGACCTTCATCACTGCCGTTCCTAAACTTTTACACTTACTGTACTGTACTGTAGGTTACAGTTACACCATGGTAACACCGTCACAGCTATTGCTCGCCTGCCGGAAACAGCGGGTGAGAAGCGATGAAAATGCACGAAAAGTTACGTTTCCGTCCTGCTACCTACTAATACTGAATTCGTCGTACATCGAAAAACTAAAAACCTCACCATCAGGCCTACTCGCATTATTTTTTTCACAACTCAAAGTCCAAGTCACCAAAAATTGAAGCGAGTCCAAGTCGTCCAAGATAAACATTAAGAGTCCTCAAAAACTGGAATCGAGTCCTACTAAAGCAGGAATAACGGCAGAAAATGGGAGCGAAACTGAAACTACTGATATGTGATACCTTTGCTTTGCAGAGCAGACGTTTTATCTCGTTACTATTCCAATAAAATGCTAAGAGCAGTACAGTCCCTCTTGCCCCCCTAGTCAAAAAGGCAGAAGGGCAGCTAACGGTGACATTGCATGCGACACAACTTTTAGCAACGCAAGATTTTAGGTGCAACGAGGGATTTCAAGTGAGACAGGTAACTTAAGGACTACTTTGTACTTTTCTAAAATAAAAACTACCCAAGTAGTGTTATACTAAAAGTACTTAAGTAAACGTAAAAGTAGCCAAAAAAACTACTCAAAAAAGTACTCGTTACCGAAAAAAACTACTCAAGTAAAAGTATTTCGTTACTTTTGTTGCGTAACCGACCGCAAAATAAGAGCCCGGAGGAATTCCAAGGCCTTACTAGCAAAGCATCTAATGTTTCCACCAAACTTAAAATATCTTGAATTTATTCTTGAATCTTTCTGACAAGGCCAAACTTGAATCCAAAACAAAAGCAGTTTCACGAAACAAAGGGTCAATAACATTGAATAAAATTATTTGCCAACTGCAGGCTTTGCCTGTAATAAAACTGAGATTTCTTCTCTCGATAAAACGGCGACATAAAATAATAAGTTAAAATTGGTCCGAACCACAACTGAACAAAAACGAATCTGAGGATTAAAGGTGCTATGTGCCACAAGAAAACAAATCACGTGAACAGTTGCGCAACACATTTTCAGGGCGTTTCTTAAAATTGCAATAAAATTACAAACTGTGGAAACAAAATGATTATCTGCTAGCCAAAGGCGGTGACTAGCGGCATAACAGTTTCAAACCAATTAATAGGAGACACACACGTTGGATCGAACCCAGCCCAGGTCCAGATGACGAAAATAGCAAAGCCGGTGCGTGAACAACTTTACACCACTGCTTAAGTAGCCTACTTTAAAATGGGCGACTCATACAATCCAAGCAGGAGTGGATTTAGGGGGGCATCGTGCCATGCCCCCTTTGACTCTGCTTTTTAGTCAAAAAGAATAAAGCTAATGGCACCAAGTGATTGAAATATGCCAGACTCAGTTGATGGTTTTTGTAGCTTATGACCTGGTGCGGATCCAGGGGGGTAGGATGAAGGGTATGCATCCTTCCACCAGCCATTTTCAAAAGTGTTTTCGATGTAGGCTTTGCAATTTTTCCATAATTTACAAACTCTTCAATAGCAATAACTCTTAGGCCTTTAGCACGCATAATCGAAAATGTGTGAGCGAAATGCATCATAGGCTATTTGGCAAAGCACTCAGAATTAGGAATAAAATATTTAAACAAAATTTGGCTGAAAATTATTCAAAAAGCACTAAAATAGCCATTACAGCACGTACATTTTCAAAATTTTCCGGGGGAGCATACCCCCTAAAGCTTTTCTTGCTTCTCAATCAGCTTCAAATTTGTTCTGCCGAAAAGAAAATACGCTTGAAAAAATTTGGAAATTATGCCCCCCCTCTTTCAAGACTTCTCGCTACGCCATTGGATCCCAGTATGTCGCTACCAACAAATATCAATGAAAGAAATGCTGCAATAAATCATGGCAGAATTGTTTCTACAAAATCACGGAATGGATATTCTCGAAGTGCTAAAACTAATCGACCTTTTATTGTCGATTGGTATAAAGACCACTCCTCCTACTCCCGGCTGGAATATCCTGACGTGTTGGAGGCTGTGTTTTGTTTTTATTGCCGTGTCTTTAATGCCACAGTAAGTAGACTTATATGGGGGTAGTTTTAATAACTTAGGTGCATTGTCTCAGAAACACGAATAAGTGGTTCACATTTCATCCAAGAAAACCCGTTGATTTGACTTATTATAGGTAAAAGACTATGGATCGATTCCAGAGTTTCCAATATTTACTGCGCTTCAGCAATATTTTTGTTGTTGTTTATTTCTACGCAAAATATACTCAGACGCAAACAAAGGATGAAAAGATGGCATAGAAACAGGAAGGCGCAACAAAATGTTTAACCTTTGAAGCAAGCAGATTGCAGACCCACAACCATTATGAAAGCAATTAAGGGTCTACATCAGGGGTGTACAAACTGCGGCCCGTGTCCAGAAATCGTGCGGCCCGCGAAGCAGGGGCGCCGAGAGAAATTTCGGCCCTCGGGGCAAAAATTTCGTTTGGGCCCTTTGGTCAGTGGTGCCCCAAAATCACGTGATGAACAAAAAAAGGTCATAGCCTCCGCAGATGTTCAAATTTCTGCTCAACATCTAGTGATGAGCAAAGTAAGGTCATAGCGTCCGCAGATGTTTGAATTTCGGCCCGAAATCAAAAAAAATATCATCGCGTCTGCAGGCCGTTGTTTGAGCTAATGAATTTTGCATTTTAAACCTGACAATTCTGAACCCCGGGCCCGCGGACAGTTATCCCTTCTGCCCCCTCTCGGCGGGCCTGCGCGAAGGATTGCGTTTTTTTAATAGAATGCGACCCGTGAATGTTTCACATGTTTTTTTGAAGTGCTTGATAAAATCAATGTCACAAATAGAGCGTTTTGAGCAAAATACCTTATGTAAAGGGAATAGCTTAAGAAGGAAAATTAAAGCCCAAGTAGCTTCTTCATACTGACTGGACGTCAAAGCCGAAACTAGACAATGCGCCCCCCCCCCGAAATCATTTTTCGGGGCCCCCTAAAAAATTTTTCTTGGATGGTGATACAAAAGAGCGAGCCCCGAAGGGGCGATGCCAAGCTAGGGGGTCTGGGGGCGTGCCCCCCCAGAAAATTTTGCGGAATTTGACCTTATTTTGGGGGATTTTTGTGCGTTTTGAGCCTTTAAAATTCCTCAGTTTTAACAAGGTTTAATTGTCTGTTTTACTAGGTCCCTTCCAAACCCACTAAAATAATGCTGTAAGCTAACCCTACTCTAACATTTCGCCACCTATGCGAAGAAAAAACGTTTTTAAGGCTTATTTTAGCATACCAGGGGCCCTTGGTATGCTACTAAACGTTTGTTTGCTAGTTTTGCGACTGCTATTTTTCGAAAAATTTGCAGGCGCCCCCCATAACCAAAAGCATGAATATGGTATGCGAGTTAGGACAAAAAATATATTGAATCACAGAATAGGTCTATTTAAGGCACCTTTATCATACGTTGAGTAAATACTACGTACTGACTACATACGGGACCCCCTTTTTGTGCGCCCCCCCCCGGTAAGGGGGGTCGGAGGGCGCTAGTTTCGGCACTGCTGGACGTTCAACAGCAAAGATTCAGCTGGCTTCATCAGAAGCACATTCAGCTATTTGAGATTTATTGGAGTTTTGTAGGGGAGATGTGGGACCTTTGGACCATTTAGAACTGTTTCGACTCCCGTGACTGTAATTTGAACTAAACTTCCACAAAAATTGCTACAAATGAACTACATTATGTCATGCACTAGTTAGTACTTAAATTGCAGCGCTACGTTAACACCTTCATATTTTTTTTTTAATTTAAAATAAATAATTTTTTGGTGAAAAGTTTTATATGCGTGGAGTCCTTTGGACCATGACAAGGGAATCTTTGGACCCGTCGATCTCGATTGCATTTTACATCCGCAACTAGTTCAAAAATTCTAGAAATTTGTTTTATTCAAACAAAATAGTCATCACAGAATATTGCAAGAACATAATAAAGGCCTAAAAGTCATATTTGCCAAGGTCAGCATCAAACTTAAACCGGCTGAGCGTCGTGTTGTGGACACTGGCGATGGCAATGTAAAAACAATAGAAAGTGTCTAGAGCGCAGGAAGTCTTTTATAGAAACAAACAAGCAGCATGGGAAAATCGCTCCTACTTGACAGCGACGTCATAGAAACAAACAAACCAGTTCGGTGCAGCAGCGTTTTGATTATGGAAACCGGGCGGGTGCTCTAACTTTTTGCACAGTTTTTAAAATATCAAATTCAAAACAAATCTTCATTATACTTGCCGTATTCTGTATTACGCCAAAACGTCTAACGAGTGGCGGGGCCCATCTCCGCAGCTTAGCGCCTGAGCCACACAACTCCGAGGAAACATCGCAACAGTGGCGACTCGTTGGCTACGCTGTGCCGATTTGACCGGCCCGGGAATCGAAACCCAGACCTTTCGCAGCGATAGCGTGCGCTTAGCAACTGAGCTAACCGGGCGATTGATTGTAAAGTATTGCAATATAAAGGTAAACTCCTTAACATAAAGGCATATGTTTGCTTCATTGCTTGTGATTATGGTACCTTTGGACCAGGTCCAAAGGTACCTGTGTCAAACGGTGCAATGGTCCCCCAAGCCAAAAAATTAAGTTAAGACATAAATTCTGTACCATAATATGCACTTGGTATAAAACCAAATTCTTGGACCTGGAGAAGCTTGTATTAACTACCATTACCACCAAAGAGTACGACTTCCATTTCATAGGTTTATGAGACACGAAACTAACCATGAAAAGTTTACTTTTAATGCATCAAAACCAACTCCACAGCCTAACAGCTTAATTTTAATAGTAATCGCCTAGGTTTAAAGTCAGGGTTTCCATGTTATTTCACAGAACACTTCAACCAGGAATTTTTTACGTATTTTTCATGAAAGGAGCTGGTCACTATAGGTGGTCCAAAGGTCCCACATCTCCCTGCTGATGATGACAGCTGCCTAAAATACTCTGCTGATGATGACAGCTGAATTGATGTCGTCGAAACGTCCGGTCATTAAAAAAAGTTCTTTGCTTTTTTCTCCTAAAGCGTGTGGGTTTGGATTATAATGAATATAACTGTTTTCATAAGTTAATGTTGGGCCTATTAATACAGCGCTCTTGATTTTCAATAAATTATGCAGCCTACCGGTACGATATTTTTATGTTATTGCAATGAATAGCCAGTGGCGTAGCGAGAAATCTTAAGAGGGAGGGGCATAATTTCCACATTTTTTTCAAGCGTTTTTTTTATTTGCAGGCAAATTTTATTTAAATTTTTTGACCCTAATTCTGAATGCTTCGCCAATGTAATGCATTTTGTTCGCACATTTTCGATTATGCGTGCTAGCCGTAAGGCTTATTGCTATCGAAGAGGTTTGAAATTATGGAAAATTGTATGCATTAAACATATTTTTGAAAATGGATGGTGGGAGGATGCACACATCTCATCCTACCCCTTTGGATGCACCCCTGGCCATAAGCTACAGAAACCACCAGAAGAGTCTGGCAAATTTCACTCACTTGGCACCATTAGTTTTGTTCTTTTTTACGAAAAGGCAGAGTCAAAAGGGGGGCATGGCACAATGGCCCCCCTCTAAATGCTCTCCTGAATATAGCGCTTGTGATTTTATTAGTAAAAGTTGCTTTGCAAGAACAGATGCCTAAGAGCGTGTGATAGGCGGAAAAAACGTACTGTACTAAACATGCTTTACCAGTAATTCACTGCTGTTAATTACAATTAAACCATGACTACAACCTACTTTAGCAAAAATCTCCTTCATTGATCATTCTTTGTCCTCTCTGTTATGCACATTTTTAATCCTCGTGAATTTTTCTTTCAGCATATTTGTTGATTTTGTCTAAAGTAGTGGTTTTCAATCTGGGGTCCGCGGACTCCCAAAGGGTCCGCGAATGACTTTAAGGGGGCCGCAAGGGCTAAAGAGTGTCCGCAAGGGGTCTGCCAAAGTATTGAAAGTTTTATCAAAAATAGGGTAGTTTATTGAAGTACCGGTGCTTAGTAATTAATTGTAATGTATTTTAAAAAATAATCTTTTTCTGAACGATATAAGAATATCAATTAGGCACCAGGTCTAATTTGCAACCAACAGTTGGGGCTGAAACTTTCTTACTTAGGAACGGTTATTGGTAGCCTATGTCAAATTCTGGTTAGAGAAACAACAGATAATTACTCCTACACTTGGAACTATTGTATTTTACATCTACTTGCGTATTTATCCTCCTGTCACGAGAAAGCGATCAGTGTGCTATACGAGCTCGCTTAGGAGTTGCCAGCCTTCTGTCTACCACTGCAAAATGGAGGGATCCCGCTAAGTGCCTTTCCCAACGGCACAGGAAGTAAACTTACCGGCTTGTTTTTCACACTGTCCCTTCGATGCTGAGCGTCAAGCAGGGAAGCTGTGAATAGCAATTTTAAAGTCATTGGTTTGACCGGACTTGGAATCAAACCCAAGTCTACAGCTCCCGAGGCGTACGCTCTTACCACTCGGCAATCTGAGCTGTTATTGCCTGAAATGATACAATTTTTCCTTACGCAAATACATTCTAGCTGAAAATGAGTTCAGTCCTTCAACACACATTTAAACGAAAGCGAAAAATCGTTTGTTACAGTACTTCATTACAGTTGACGCCTTGCATACACAAATTTTGATCCAGATATCAAGTCAATGTGCCAAAATTTCCATAGCTAAGGTCAGGCGTCGGCAACCTGCGGCCCGGATCCAGGCAGTCACTGAAAAATTTTGCGGCCCGTGGCCTTCTCAAAATGTTTATGTTAAATCGCCCGCAGAAACATTTGAAGTGTTGGTAAATTCCAATATTTATTTTATTTATTTTTTCCGCACTGCAATACAACAAAATCCGTATGACTACGAAGTTACACGGGCTTTACGATACAATACTTCATTTTTTCAAACTTGTTTATAAATTCCTGGTGCTAATAATAATATGTGTGAAATAGACCAGTACAGTGACATGAAACGATCTGAGCGTGATTTAAGAAGGTCAAGCTGTGAATGGTATCTTTTGTAGAAAACCCCTGCCAGTAGCCTAATGCAAAAATGTTTGATTTATGGTATGGTTTATTTTATTTCAAGACCACGAGAACGAAAGTTAACAGCACAGATATTAAAAAGCTGGTCAAGAAAAAGGCTGAAACGATAAAAATGATGTACGTTGAGAGGCGTGCAGAAAATCAGATAAATTAAATTGAGAAATAACGTTGGACTGCATGTTCGTTTCATTTAAGAAAAAACACCTCCGTCACGCTTGAAGTACTGGCACTGTAGAGAGGCGAGGAGGTTTTTTTGGCGAGGGCTTTCTACAAAACATCCAATTAGTGCGTGCGCCTTCTGTCTCCATGCGCGGTTATGTGGGTACCAAACTCGTGTCCGACCTTTGCATCAAAAAGATTGTACGCGCGTCTACAGCGTCTCAGCACCAAGCTCTATTTTAGAACCAACTGTCTGCAGATAACCAACCAGGGCTGGAACGAGGACCGGACCTACCGAACAGAACAGAAGCGTTTATTCACATTACACAACACCGCGCATAAAAAGAGGACACATCACTAAAGTATTTACATACATTAAAACTGTCTGTGTGATGAAGGGGTAGGAAGGGACATAATAGTCATTTAATCTCTACCCCTGTTGAAGGCTCTGAATTTGATACTGATGTATATAAGTTGAGACTTTTCAAATAGATTTAGTTCACCAATCGAGACGAGACATCATAGCTTCGAGACCGAGACGAGACTTTAAAGTTGCGAGACTTCATAAGCCCAAAATTAGAAAATATAAAAACGATAGTAATACACTGGAGTATGGGCTCTACTAAGCCAAGTTATTGAAATAACTTTATAGCAAAATGACATTAGCAAAACAATACTAGCAAATGAAGCCGTCGCGGTTATGAACTGATGTAGCCTATTATAAATGTGCTTTTGGCATAGTGGGCACAAATCGCTAATCCGCTAATTAGCGAAGCTGATTTTTTTACTAGCGGATTAGCTGTTCAGCTAAAGTTGGAAAATGTTAGCGGACTGATTAATTATCGAAGCTAATTTTTTCAGTCAATCCGCTAATCCGCTAGAATAAAAATAGTTGCTACCGCGGTTTTGATTAAAAAAACCTTTAAGTTGCCATATTTCCCGTTTTTTCGTGCCAGAGAAATATCTACCGGTACTCATTTAGCGAGGCGCTTAGATCAAGCAATAATAACTCCGTCAATGACATCATAATGCTGAGCTTGCACAATCACTGTTTCGACATGTAGGAGCCAAGAGGTTATAGACGGGCAGCTGAGAGGGGTTAGCATACCTTTTCTAGGTACCAAATGCTAAATATATCAATAGCTATATATAGCTACGTCAAAAACCATGGGCGAAAAGTGATTTCTGCCGGGTCAGATTGAATGCGTTTGGCCGTAATGGGGCCCCACCTCCCAAAAAAAACGCTAGTGTTGTGAGTTGATTGTTTAGATTTGGCTGATCAACTGATAACGTGATATTAAAATGATCACTTCAAGTTACAAAGTTGATTTTTCGTTGTTTTTGTTTCAAATTATAATCGTATGATCAACTAGCGGATTAGTGTTAGCGGAGCTAATCTTCTTGATTATCGGACTAGCTGGTAGCGGAGCTAATTTTTGCGTTAGCTGTGCCCACCTACGGCTATTGGTCATATCCTTTTAACGATTACAATTAATGATTTAACGAGTTCACCATAATAACAACGAAACAGCTTATTATCATAGAAGACAAGTCCTTGTAGCTTGCAAGGCAAGCAATACCTCTCACAGACAATTACACGGCCCAATATTCTTTTTTAATCCAACGAAAAAGATGTCAAGAAAACTTTAAACAAAAAGTCATTGGTAGGCTATGTTGGTCTAGACCAGGGATGTCGGCATTGCAGCCCACTATCCTCTCTTAAAACAATTTTTTAGCAAGTTTATCAAGTAGGCTATTGAGCACGAGAGTGTTCATGAAATTTAGTCAAAATACTTTATATTTAATAAATTAATTAACATAAACATTTTAAAGTCATTGTGACACCATGCATTTTTGAAAATCTATCTGGTTAATAACTTTCTCACAAAAAGAGCTAGCTCAAATCTGGAAGCACTTCCCATGTCGGTAACCAAATTTACCGCAACTGTAATCCCTGCACTTTTTTCGATTTGAAGCCTTTTTTGGGTCTGGACTACTTTGAATAATCTTTTGATAGCTGTTGTAAACCAGACGAGAATAGCATCTTTCATAGGGAACAAATTTGTAGAAATCTTAATTTTATGACATATGACACGTTACTCTCTTGAAAATGTTTTGATTTGACACACCGGTTGCCCATAAAAAATATATGAATTTTTTAGACGTGGCTAGCGGTCGTTATGTCTTTGAGTGAAGGCCATATTGTTAAAAGTTAGAACTAAATTAACTTTATTGGATTAATTATTACATTAATTAATTATATGAATGGATTTTTAAATTTTCTTTGTTGTTAAAAAAGATGCATTTTCAGCAAAATGCGGCTCAGTAGGCCTACAAGGCCTACCTATCAATGGTTAATTTTTTTTCTTAGAACTATAATACGAAATATTGGAATTCTGGTCGCTTTGCGGCCCAGTTAAATATTTAATTTTGCTATGGGTCCCTAATAAATTGAAAGGTTAGACACCCCTGGTCTAGAGTAGATTACCATCGAATGCATGTGCTTAGTGGTTGAAATAGACCAGTTTTCATATATGCTGCTCACAAAAAGAAAGCAAAAACCTGCAATTCTGCAGGCCTGAACAACAAAGCAAAATGGTCTAAACAAAATGTGGCCAAATGTTTTTGCAAAGTGCGAAATCACGCACAGTGTTTTACTTTGAATACATCGCGTAAGTACCAATGTTGCTTCCGTATCAAAGGCCTGAATGCTGTTTCAAATCCAAATTTTTTTCATGTCTCGATCGAGACATGACCATTTTCCGAGACTTTCGAGGTTCGAGACCAAGACCGACACGAGGCATTGGCATAGCGAGACCGAGACACTCAAAAACGTGTCTCGAGACCGAGACACTTCTCGAGACATCCAGCTCTGCAACCAACTGTCTGCAGATAAAAAGAAGCTCAGTGACGCAATTATTTGCAAGCTGTCAATATTAATGGAGTTTCCGAGACAAACAATTTGGTAAAAGAAAGAGAGGAAGGCCAAAGAGAAGATGGACGGATTTGGTGAGAGAAGACATAGAGATGGTTGGAGCAAGGGAGAGAGACGAAGTTGATCGAGTCTTATGGAGAAAACTTTCGCGCTGTGGCGATCCCGAATAGGGAAAAGCCGAAAGAAAAAGAATGAGTAAATAAACAATATTGGTCCTTTCCCAAAATACAACTTGTTATCAAAGCCGATTCAAAAAATTGAGCTGTTTTTGCGTAAACAGCGAGTCGTGTTTAGTGCAGTTAGAGATTTTTACTTGAAAAAATAATCAAACCATCAGATAATATTTGGGAAGGCAAACGTTTTGAGTGGTGCTGTACTTTTAATATGTTGTTACCGGTCAATTGACTGATTGGCAGATCCTTAGGTGGCGCAATTTCCTCTTAAATTTTTAGCTACCGGTAAACTGTACACATGGCCGAGTGGTTGGTGCATTGGGCTCCGAAGCAGGCTTCGCGGGTTCGATGCTCAACTAGATCATCTCGATGATGCATGTACTTTACTATCACAAAAACCCTAAGCTGCAATTAAGTGGCTTGAAATATTTAAAAAAAAAATACTGTACATATGAATGCGTCAGTACTTTGATACTCCTATTCCCACATAACTGCTAGACAAGCATTTTTGCGATTCTAAGCCTCTCTCAAAATTTTTGAATACGCCCCTGTGACTGTGCGGTATTATTTTACGAAATCTGAACGTAAACTTGCTTGCATTTTACACTGTATTTTTTTAAATCTCTTGTACGTTCACCAAAACTGTTTTACTTATGTTCATTGAATGGATTTACTTTCGCACAAAACTTACAAAACCTAATCTGCCTCAATAAAATAATTGTATTCCATAATCAGGGCCGGTTTTAAGCCGATTTGACCGATTTTATCAAATTGGACCCCGCACCTTCAAGGGGCCCCGCACTAGTGAGGAGTTCCAAAACAAAAAAAGATGTATTCGCTAATTATTGCATTGTGGCATAACTTTCAAAATATTACCGTAAAGCTTACTTGAAATTTTAAATTGCCTAATTTTCCTTTCTTGATGTTAGAAGTAAAACAATTAAAGCAGGGCTAGCGCGAAAGGAGCGGCTCGGCCCTATCAATCAACACGCTTACTTTTTTGAAAACAGCGGCTTTTGAGCATAATTTTAAACATTCTATGTTTTTTTGAAAGAGCTTCGTCATAATCGTTTTGCGTATTATGCGAAATAATAAGTTACAAATATGGATATTGCGTTTGTTAACCACACAACAGGCAACTTAGCGCCTTCCGCTGCTTTTTATTACCTTCGAACTCGTAAAACAACATTAGATTGCTGTTATATATAAAGACTAACACTTGCACAGAATCGGTGTCTCAGAGTTCAGATCAATGTCAGCTCGCCGCAAAGTTCTCATTGATAAAGAAGACTGCATATAGCATGAAAATAGCTAACTTCAAAACGTTTTTGTAATTTACAAAACTGACCCCATATTTGGCCCCCCCTGCCCCAAGTCTACAGCTTTGAGAAGAAGCATCCACATTACCTTAAAATTTGTTTCAGAGCCAGTATTGAATGTTTATGCTTTTGGTTCGTATTTAGGTCTATGTTTTTTTGATAAATTATTCTGTATACACCCATACATTTTACTATGGATGAGAAGTAGGGGCCATCATCATCATCCAATTTTAATCCGGTTTTTCCTCGTGTCCGAAGGTGGCCGGATGCATCTCATTCCCTCAGCAACCGCTCTCACTCCATCTCTCACGATCTGTACCCTCCTCCACTCTCAACCCAATCTTCTTCAAACTCTCTTCGACTTGTCTTTTTCAGGTCTGCTTTGGCCTTCCTCGCTTTCATTGTCCATTCACTCAAAGCATCATTGCCTTCTTCAAAATGTTCTCCTCATCCCTCCTAACCACATGTCCATACCATCTTCCTCCATTCGCTTGTACCAATTTATCTAAGGTTTCCTTCAAGCCGTATTTTCATCAGATCTTCAGTATTCTTTCTATCTACTAGTTTTACTCCACACGTTGAACCCACCACAGCTCTTTCGGTTCTTCTTAAAATTATCATCTCATTTTCCCTCAAACACCACGTCTCACTTCCATATAACATTGCCGATCTTACGCAACTACGATACACCATCCCTTTCATTTTCAAAGAAAACCTTCTCCCGAGTAACACCTCTCGGCATTCTCTAAATTTCATCCATCCGATCCTTACTCTTGCAGTCACTGCAGTTTCACACCCACCACTAGCATTCATCTTATCTCCAAGATAACAAAAACCCTTCACGGTCTCCACCTCATCACACAACCCCTCCACTGGTTCTTCCTTGCCGTCTCCAATATCTTCACATCTTCTGCAGACAAACTGTTGTGCAAAACTTCAGGATACTTTTTTCGTTTAGGCGCATCTAGCGTGAATCCATTTCTTACACACAATGCACAACACGCATTAGACGTAACTCTTTTCCCACATATTCCACACGGATCTACTTTGCTACGTACAATTTTTCCTTCTGCACTACTCATCATCATCTTAGTCTTTCTAATTTTTACTTTCATTCTCTTGCTTTCCAATGCACCTCTCCACCTTTGGAACCTCTCCCTTAAATCCTCCAATTTTCACTCATCAGCACCAGATCATCCGCGTACAAAATTTCATTGTATAGCCCTTTTCTAGCTTGTTTTGTCTTTGCATCTATCACAATAGCAAATATCAATGGTGATATCACAGAACCTTGATGCACACCAACCCTTACCCCAAGTTCCTCCGATAAACGCGATCCAACTCTGACTTTCGTCCTTAAATCCTCGTACAAACTCATTACTGCTTTCGCCAACACTTCTGGCAAGCTTTTCCTTTTTAGTGCCCATTCCATTGCTTTTCTAGGAACCCTATCAAACGCTTCTTCCAAGTCTATAAAACACATGTACAACTTTTTCGCTCTTCCGCGAAACTCCTCTTGCATCCTTTTCAAAATAGATAAAGCATCGGTCGTGCCCTTCTTAGGCATAAAGCCAAATTGCATGTCATCTACCTTCACTAATTCTCTTATTCTCTTCTCTAGCACTCTCTCGACTATCTTCATTGCATGCTCCAGCAGCTTTTCTCCTCTATGTGCTCCACAATCCATCACATCTCCCTTTTCTTTAAAGATTGGAACAACAACACTTGTTTTCCATTACTCTGGCATACCTTTTCCATCCAAAACTCTCTGGCACAGCTTCTTTAGTACTCCAACACCAAACTTTCCACTCGCCATTATCATATCCATATTTACTTCAGAGGGACCAGCTGCTTTTCCCAATTTCATTTTATTCATAGCTTCCATCACCTCATCATAAGTTACTTCTTCAACTGGTCCTTCAACCATATCTGCTTTTGCCATCTGATCCCTTTCATTTTCCACATTCATGATCTTTTCCATATGATCCTTCCATGATTTTCCACGATCTTTCTCACTAACCACAAGTTTCCCATCATTTATCCTCCATGTCACCTCCACCATTTATGTCCTTTCTATCCTTTCTCATGAACTTCACTAACTTGAAAACTTCGTTTGGTTTGTCGCATAACACCTTCATCTCCTCCTCTGCCGCCTGCTTCATGGCTTTTGCAACCACTTTCTTTGTTTGGTTTCTCGTTTTCCTATAATTATTTTTTCGTTGAGCGATTCTTCCACCACGCATTAAATGCTTTCTCAAGAAAGCCGGCCAATTAGTTAAATAATTTTAAATTTCAGACAAGCATTATTTTATGGTAATATCTTGAAAATTATGCCACAACGCAATATTTTGCGAATACGTTTTTCTGAAGTTGGAACTCCTTCAGATAAGCCTAAATATGCCAACAAACAATAAACAAAAACTACCGGAAAGATTTTTCAAAATGCACTAAAATTGTACTTCTTGTACGAAAATTTTCATAAATTTCCGAGAACGCAAGGCCCCGGATTTCCTAAAGATGGTTTTGTCCATAAATTGCTTCAAATGAACTCGACCTGATGTTGCCACTGTGCTATTGACTTTGTTACCATAAATCTTGAAGGTTTCTCACGGCTTTTGCTTTTATTAAACAAAATATATTTTACAATTTAACTTAAGTGTCAATTGCTTTGGTGGAGAGCGTGCATCCTTAAACAGACACTAAAAAGCTGCAACTGAATTTAACATGAAACCCCCCTAAAACCACCTCTAGGCGTTTACTTGTGAACAGCAAACCCACGTGACCAAACAACTGCGTGGCTTTTTTCCTTACCAAAGCTTGGTTTCAGAGCCGGATTTAGAGAATGAGAGGCCTTAGGCTTAGGTTGTGTTGACATCAGGTAGGCCGCTAGTGATCATAGATCGCTGATCAGACTCATCTGGAAGGTAGCCATGGTTGATCTCGAAAAGAAAAAGGTCGCTCCGTAATCGCTTCGACCACTTCTGCTTGTGACGAGGTCCCTCGTTTCTCCGAGGCCTTAGGCTTAATTCAGCCTGATTTGCCTAATGGTAAATCCGACCCTGCTTGGTTTGACCAGCTACCGAGTTGCCGATTTTTTCTATTTAGCCTAACCCTGATTTAAAAGAAAATAGGAATGATTCATAGATATTATGCACCGGTTCAACTTTTGGCACTTTCACCTATTTTGTATCTTATAGTACAGAAAGGGACTCCCACTAGCGCGGGGCCCCTTAAGGAGCGGGGCCCAATTTGGTCTAATCGGCCTAAAACCGACCCTGCTTACGGGCGATATTGCAAAGCTTGCAATCTTAAAACATGCGAAAATTGTGCAACAGAAAAATATTTTTAATGAAAGGCTTCAGCACGTCCACAAAATCTCAACACACCTTAAAGAACAGAGTTTCCAAACTGGGGATGCTTGCACCCCTCGGGGGCGCGAGGAAGCATTCCAGGGGGTTCAAAACGGCTAATAGATTTTTATCTTGTAATAAGAGTGTTTTTATTTTCGGTTGCTCAGTGTCAATTTTTCAGTGCCGTTATGCTCTTGTATAATGTGTATTTCGCAAACGTCTAAGTGGCGTAAAACCCTTAGCCTCTTTGTGGTTGGTTAAAATCAAGCTCTGAAAACAAAATGCGTCTGATTCAGCAAAAGAGTAGTGACTGGTTTAACTATCCTATACCTTGCATTAGCGACACTTTCAAAAAAGCTAAAAACTCCAGAATTGATAGCTCCGCTGGGGGAGCTTACAGCGTTGTCCCAGACTCCCCAGCTGAATAGCCTATACCTGCTGGGTTTTTGACGCAAAGTCATTACAGGAAAATGTTTAAGGTCAATAACACACATGAATTCATTTCAGCCCCTACCATTACGAACATTTGGTTTGCGTGGCTGATTGCAGTCGCATATTTTGTGAGGGGTGCAAGAACATATCAAAAATTTCATGTGAAAATAATTGGGAGTATGAAAATGGTTGGGAACCGCTCTATTATGAAAATGGTTGGGAACCGCTCTATCATGAAAATGGTTGGGAACCGCTCTATTATAAGATAGTACAAAACAAAAGAAAAAGAGAGTTCTTAAAATGTTTAAATGTGAACACTTCGGCCTATGTTCAAATAAATTTTATGAAGTTACTTACGACAATCGACAGACAACAATTAATTACCAGATCCTGACTTTCACGTTAAAAAAATCATCCGTACTCCAACTTAAATCTTAGTTAGTGATTCAACTTTATTGCAACTTTTTACTCGTCAAAAGTTGCCCCCCCCCTTTTATAAATTCCAAATACGCTACTAAATGCCAATACATGTATATTTTCGATGTGTGAGCCTATGATTCTTACTCTTTATTGAAACAAATTCGTGCGTGGTTAAAAATGTTACAAAGGTTTTAAAAGTGCATCTTTTTCTCTATTCTGTAGATTACTTATTTTTAACCGTCTACCAAACGCCACATTTGGCGGTTGGATAAAGAAAAACGACTGCAATGGCCTGCTATCATAACTACATGGCCAGACGACGCTTCTCTAGCCATAAGTATTTTTAGTTATTTCATTACTACTGCGAATTCATGCTCTGCCTTGGGCAACTATACAGCCCATACCTTCTACTTTTACAGCAGCAGCTACCAACTTTTAATGACGATGCTTTTGGGAACACTGCCCTCTCGGTTGATTACACTTGAGCGCCATTAGCGCTCTTTTTGCATAAACTTTTCTTGAACCCCGAAAAATAAAAAGGCATTTTCTTTAGTGGTTTTTCATGAATGGTTCGGACAGCTTGTTTTAATAATTTGCTTTTTAAACATGGTCATCCTTATTTTTTCAAACATTCCCAGTGGGTAAGCTAGCTTAGGCAAGCCCTGCCCTGATTTTCAATTTGTTAACACCTTCAATATTTTGACTGGCATGGTTTCGACGGGCAGCCTCACATTATTTTTATTCGTGCATGCTATCAATACTTTTTCTGCGTGTATCAGTTGTCGGTAACCGCGTTTTTCTGGCACGCGAGCGAGGACGGCTCTTTTACTTTCTTTATAGAACATCTCAGGGCGAGTACACCTATTTATTTTTTGCTCTACTACAAAATTTTTAGGGGAAAACAGGACATCTAAGGACGTAAAGACCTTTTTTTTCTCTTTACCGATATTTTCAGGGGAGAACAGGACATCTGAGGACGTGAAGACCTTTTTTTTGCTCTTCACCGATATTTTAGGGGGCAATACGATTGGTTGGTACGCGGAAAAATTTGGCGATTGATTTAAGCTGATTTTGGCACTCAGATTGAAAAAGGTTGCCCATCCCTGGCCTAAGCTGATTAAGAGAGAGAATAACGTTAGGAATCAGGTTTTAGAAGCCATAACTAGCCATAAAAAATGAAAGCAAAAGCTGGTGCTGCAGCAAGATTAAAAGAAATTAGTATACTACTTTAGTCCGAGTAGAACCGTAAGATCAAGGTTTTCAGTTCTAAGTAAATCCAACCTGTTTTTTTGCTAAAACATTTGTGTTTTGTCGAAGGCCGATGCGCAAAAAAAATTCAGTTTCATACCGGTCCGCAGTGCGAAAAAGGTTGCCGACCGCTGATTTAACCCAATCATGCCTTTTTTGCTCTTTCAATCTATCATAATACGACAAAGGCGGCTTCTAATATCATTAGTTTAATCTTTGCTTCTGAATTACTCCACTTCTTTAATAAATTATTTTCTTTTACGAAGTAGCTGTTAGGGCATTGAACAGCTTGAAATATCGCTCCGGTTGAAGTTCAGCAGGTTCCACAACATTCAATTTTAGCAGTTTACCTCGGTTCAGGTTTTTTAGTCGTTTGATTTTGCAGGTTTAGTTCCGGTCAAAATTTAAAATACTTTGAATTATAGGGTTCAGGTTCGCAGAAGCACAAATTTAAAGGTTCAAATTCGGTTTAGGTTCAAGAATTTGAAACCGTCAATTCGATTTATGTTCTGGTACACAGCTACAGGCGAATTTTATTCAAAAATACTTATTGTATTTTAGGCTGATTATACTTTTTAAGATGCTACCATAGTTCTCTATAATATGGTTGTACAACTCTTTTTCTTCTTTTTCTCTTTTTTATCTTGTCACGCTTCAATGAGAAGGTACGGAAGTAGAATTCCCACGATATTTTAGTACAGTAATGCCGCAACCACAGGTGTAATAACAAACAATTTTTAGGAAGAAGTGTGGGGGGAGGAGTGAGGAAGTGCGTTGGGGTGAGGGGAAGTGTAAAGGGAGGTGGGAGAAGTGTGGGGGAGGTGTAAAAAACGTGTTGGGGGGGGGGTGAGGGAGATGTGGAGAAAGGTGTGAGGGTGTGGCGAAGGGCAAGAGGAGGTGAGAAGGGGTGTGGAAAAGTGTGTTGGAGTGTGGGGAAGGTGAAGGGAGATGTGGGGAAGTGGGGAAAGTGAGAGTTGTGGGGGGTGGGGGGATGTGTGGGGAAGTACTGAGGGAGGTGTGGAAAAGTGTGCTGGGGTGTGGGGAGATGTGGGAAAGTCTTGGGGAAGGTGAGGAAAAGTTTGGGGGGTTGGGGTCAAGGGAGTTGGGTCAGGGAAGTTGGAGTCGGGGGGACTGGGGTCGGGGGTGTTGAAGTCGAGGGGTGGCATCAGGGGAGTTGAAGTAGGGGGGTTGGGGTCGGGGGAGTTGGAGTCAGGGGGGCTGGGGTCGGAGAATTTGGGGTTTGGGGTCGGCGGAGTTGTGGTTGGGGGGTGGGGTCAGAAAAGTTGGGGTCGGTGAATGGGGTCGAAAAAGTTGGGATCTGGGGGTTGGCATTGAGGGGGTTGAGGTTGGGGGATTGGAGTCGGGAGGACTGGGGTCGGCGAAGTTGTGGTTGGGGGGTGGGGTCAAAAGTCGAGGAGGTTGGAATTGGGGGGGTTGGGGTCGGGGGGGGTTAAGGTCTGGGGGTTGGAGTCGGAAAATTTGAGGTTGGGGCAGTTGTGGTTGGGGGGTGGGGTCAGAAAAGTTGGGGTCGCGGGGTGGAGTCAGGGGGTTGGGGTCGGCGGAGTTGGGATCGGGGGGTTGGAGTCAGGAAAGTTGGGATCAGGGGGGTTAGGGTCGGCAGAGTTGTGGTTGGAGGGTGGGGTCAGGGCCTCAGGGGAGGTGGGGTCGAGGAGGTTGGAGTTGGGGGGAGGTTGGGGTCGGGGGTGTTGGGGTCGGGGGGGGGTTGAAGTCGGGGGAGTTGAAGTAGGGGAGTTGGAGTTAGGGGGGCTGGGGTCGGAGAATTTGGAGTTGGGGGTCGGCGGAGTTGTGGTTGGGGGTGGGGTCAGAAAAGTTGGGGTCAGGGGTGTGGGTTGGGGGAGTTTAGGGTTGGAAGAGTTGGGATTGGGGGGTTGGCATTGAGGGGGTTGGAGTCAGGGGGACTGGGGTCAGGGGGGTTGGGGTCGGCGAAGTTGTGGTTGGGGGGTGAGGTCAGAAGAGTTGGGGTCGAGGAGGTTGGATTTGGGGGGTTGGGGTCGGGGGGATTGGGGTCAGGGGAATTGAGGTCAGGGGGGTTGAAGTAGGGGGGTTGGGGTCAGGGGGGCTGGGGTAGGAGAATTTGTGGTTGGGGATTTGGGATCGGCAGAATAGTGGTTGGGGCGTAGGGTCAGAAAAGTTGGGGTCGGGGGGGTAGAGTCGGGGGAGTTAAGGGTCGGAAGAGTTGGGATCGGGGAGTTGGCAGTGAGGAGGTTGAGGTCGGGGGAATTGAAGTCAAGGGGTTGGAGTTAGGGGGACTGGGGGGTGGGGTCAGAAGAGTTGGGGTCGAGGGGGTTGGGGTCGGGGGTGTTGGGGTTAGTGAAGTTGGGGTCGGGTAGGTCGAAGTCGGGGGGGTGGCGTCGAAGGGGTTGGGGTGCGGGGAGTTGAAGTCGGGAAGTTGGGGTTGGGGGAGTTGGATTCGGGGGGTCAGAGAAGTTAGGGATCGGGGGAATTGTGGTCAGGGGGGTTGGGGTTGGAGGGTTGGGGTCAGGAGAGTTGAGGTCCAAAATCGTGACACTACCCTTCTCCCCATATTTTCCCATATTTCTTCCCACACTTCCTCGCACCCCCCACTTTGACCCCACCCCAAAACCCTTTCCACACCTTTCCCCACATCCCAAACACATTTCACCACACCCCAAACACACTTCCACACACCTACCCCCATTCCCCACACCACCCCATACTTTCGCACACCCCAACACACTTCCCACACCCCCAACACACCTTCCCTTACCTCCCCCCACACCCCAATACACTTCCCCACTCCTTCCATATTTCCCCCATACTTGACCCAACTGCCCCAACTACCAAAAATTTCCCAATTCCCCCACCATCTACACTCCCCCAAAAGTAATAAAAGTTCAGGTACTGTTCTTTGAAAGCTGGTAGTCATAAAGCCATACACTGCAATTTCAAAATTAAAGAACTGAATTTTAGCATGCGGTAGGCTACAGATCCTGAACTTTTTTGATTTTAGGAAAAAAGCTGCTTTTAGAGTATTGAAAGTCAAAAGGAGGTTCAGGTAGATACAAGAAGTAAAACTTACGAAAGTGCAACAGTTCTGTGGGTGAATGCAAAAGCTTCTTTTTTTAATCAATATTTTAGGCCATAATAAAAAATACAAAAAAGTTTAAGTCAGTAGGTGAACAGTGAAGGTGAGGTAGGGGTAGTATGCTGCACTAGGGATAGGCTGCTTGCATTGAAAAAAAGCAACAACACGGATTGAGCAGACTTGGTTCCCAAACTTCTCAGAGTTGGGACCCACTTTTTATAACCACAGCTTACGACAACCCACTTTTTTGTCCAAGTCTCTAAAAAATAGGTCTTTAATTATTCCCTAAAAAAGTGAAAAATAAAACAAACATAAAAGGTCTTTGATCAGCTTAAATACCCCAAATTTTTAAAATTATGATAGCTTGCATTTTTGTCCAGATTTTGTTAGTTGTGAGCATTTTTTTTTAAATTTTTATGTCTGGAGGGAACACTGCTTTACGCGACCCACCAATATTCATTTTGCAATACCCCTAATCAGGGGCGTATTCTCCACGCATGCAAGGCATGCATTGCATGCCTTGCCAATAGCCATTCAACCAAAGAAAATTAATAATAATATTTTTGAAAAAATATCTAAAAAAGTTTCTCGATTTTAATTTGAGAACTTTCTCCGTGTCAGAAAAGCATTAAATATGGAGACCATTTTGTATATTAATAAATGGCAACACCTAAAAGTAGCCGCGTATCACCGCGGACGACCGCATAGGCATGCAATTTTCGAAGTTGCTTTTTTGTCCCGCATCTAGTTGTATTGGCAGATTGGCGCTAAATCTGCGAATAACTACGTAAGAAGGCATGCAATCGTCAAATTGCATGCCTATGCGGTCTACGCGGTAAGACGACGTAGTAACTGGTAAGCGCTGAGTGATCATATTCGGTAGTCTATTCAATACGGTACCGTGGTACAATAGATCTACTGTGTATGATACTGGTAAATAAGCTAGTTTAAAAATGATAGGCTGGGAGACTGAGATCAAGCTGCAAAATATTAGCAAGCAGGAATTTAGTTGTAGTAGGTCTAGTTTAGGAGTATCGGTATTGTGTACCTTACGGGTTCAAAGGGGTTAGGTCTAGTACCAGCTCCCAGGTTCAGTTTTGTTAAGATTAAATTTGGTTAGGGTTAAATTTAGTTAGGATCAATTGGGTTTGGTTAGGGCTAGATTTAGTTAGGGTCAGGTTATAGGTTAGATTAAGGTCATAGGTTGTGTTAAGGTTGGCAGACTGAAAAAGTGTGGGGGCTGTTACTGGACATGACTTGTTTGAAGTACCAGTAAGTAGACTTACCAAACCATGGGGTCTGAGATATTGTTACCGGTAAGTAAATATTGGTAATGCAGGTAAAAGAACTTCATCTTAGTGAAATTAAGATTCATTGTACAGATACTGGATAGAATATTGGTACTGGTAGGTGTGGTGTTTCAGTTCATAGTACCGGTACTTTAGTAAAATTAATTTTCATCAAGCTTTAAACCGAGACAATGAGCCAAGCCCAAGTCACAGCTTCAAGTTTGTCTACCAATAGTCTAATATTGTTGAAAAGTTGAAACAAAAAGTTTTACTGCTCTAACATTTCAAGATTGATTCTGGCAAAACTACCCCACAGTTGAACATAAGTGAGTCTTGTCTAGAGTAAGCTGTCCGCGTCTAGATTAACTCGTCTGCATAAGGCGATGAAAGACATGAATGGCTTACTCTAGATAAGACCCAACATAAGTATTGGTAAACAAACCAAAACTAGCTGAAGAAATTTTAATTCAGAAATTTATAGTCTAGTAACGTTTACAAATATTGGATCTGCAGAAGCTCAACATCAAACAAATTGTACTGCTGGCCTTGCTTATTATTTTTTAAAGACAACGCTATAGGCCTATGGCTTGCTGTATTTTTATTCCTGTCTAACTTATTTGCTTTGTACAGTGTATGATGTTACAAACTAGGTTTTGACCCCTAAGTTGGTTGCTTACAATTTAAACATAAGTTTGCCCTGTGTGTTTTCATTTGCTGGTCATGCTGTGCTTGTGACTGGTTAAAATTCTGATTTCTTTAAATAGTTTGTTGCTACTGCTTTATGGAGTGCTCAGTATAGAAATACTGTGACATTACTTTAATTAGCTTGTTTCCATGCTTATTTCATTTGGTTGGTTAAAGGATTTAACGTAATTAAAGTTGCAATGCAGATATTAAAATCTTTATCTCATTTTTGCATGATCAGCTTCATTATGCTTCAGCAACTCAGGTTCAACATCTTGGTTTATCGTCAAAACTGCAGAAATTAGATTGCTCATGTTAATAGTGCTTCATTGTGGTTTTGCACCAGTTAATAGAAAATTATCTGCTTTTAATTATACTTTTAACCACTGATTCCCCATGATCATTCGTCAATTGGTGTGGGTTAGTGGTAATTGTCAGCAGTGAATTGAATGATTGACTTGTCAAAATTTAACCCTGGATGAAGTAGGACGTTGTATTGTTTATCTATGGTGTTTTATACATGGAGTGACTATACGGCGTACGAGTTTTTTGGAACTTCCTATGTAAGTTCAGTTACAGGTGTTGTAGTACGTTTTGTTACCACTGCGTAAAAGCTTCAGAATATCATTTATCAAGTATTTTTGAATTATATTGTGGCCTATCGCCACATGTATACTTCAACTTCACAGAGTCATATAGATTTCCGGTTTTATATTTTTCCAATATTTTGTAAATATGTTTTTAGGTACCAAGGGTAAGATTTTTTATTAAAGCCTAGTTAATGAAGTAGTGGAATAGATACTACTGCTGTGAAAAACTTCCAAGTTGTGCAAATGACTCAACAATACCAGACCCATATATCTGAAGAAAGAAAAACTATTTGTGTAACAAAACAGCATTTGGTTTAATTCACAACTGCTGGTAAACATTCAATGAATGGGATGAAAGTTGATTATTTGCAATTACATTGTAACGAGAAATTCTCAACAACATTCTGAGATGGATCGGAATAACGTGCGCATAATTCCTTTCTGACTCAATAGAGTGGGTTCTGACTCGAAGACTTTGCAGTCCCTTCGGAGTCACCCTGTCAGTAATCCTTATGTGATCTATCTAATGCCTGTGTTTTTGTCTTATCCGTTGTGGTTGGTGAGGAATAAACAAACTTGAACTTTCTGAAACCAGCCATCAACCTGAAAATTCAGGCCATCACAGGCATGAGAAATGCAAGCGCCATATGATTAACAAAGGTTGTCTTGATACTACACTGTGGGACATTTGACGCACGCACTCATGGATATTAAAGTATTAGGGTATAAACAGCGTCAGACACTAAAAAGTTAACTATTTAGCTTTGTGTAAACGTTATTAGTATATTGTATCATTTATGATCTTCGATTTGTGTGCCTTAAAGCACAGTCGTTTGGTTTTAACAATTATATGACGTCATGGAGCCTCTTTGAGATGAGGCGATAAAGTAATGTGATAGACTGGATTACCAAAAAATTAAAATCATATTTTTTGACATACAATGTACGTTATTACCCTGTGAAATAAAAATTGATGTTCTGTGCGTTAATTTTTCGCCTACCTAATACTCTTTAACGAATTCTAATGAGTATATTTTTGAAGTTGAATTGATTTAGAAAACTAATGACGTCATCATAATGACGTCATCGTAATTGCATGCCTCATCTGGCAGGTCACGCTACGCCACTGCCCCTAATATTGCTTTGTTGCTCATAATAGGAATACTGTATCGAAAAAAAAACAACTTTTGACAGAAAAGTTAAGGTTACTGAGAAAAAAATCACTACTGCATCATGATGACGTCAAACTTGGTAATTAAAACTTGTTACAAAAATGAATTGAGGTACAAGTATCGACAATACTGTATCACAGGGCTTCCCAAACTAGGGGTCGCGACCCCGCGAGGGGTCGCGTAACAAACTTCAGGGGGCGCAGGGAGTATACAAATTTTAAGCAAAGTATTGCGTATTATGTATAGTATGCTGTTGAGCTTTTTAAACTGGTGTAATTGCGCAAACATCATTCTTAACTTAGCTGTAGAATGTAGATTCTGGCCTATCTCTAGGCTAGTACGAAATAGTGAGGCAGCAGATGAGTGCCGTAGTTTTATGTATAAATTGTTTTGCTTCGTCACATCGGTATCACGTGACGCGGCTGAACGCATCTTTTTGTTTCACCGCTTCGGTTTGCGACGCCATGTGGAACACTGCTGGCGAGAGGCTAGCACCGGTAATTAAAAACTATTTTAAGCAATGGATAGCTGGTTAATCAATGGTTAGCATTAAAGCCGAATATCCACCATTATCGGACTCGGCAGCAACCACACTCCGGCCGTTTGTCTCGACGTATCTGTGCGAGTCTGCATGTTTAACGTTGACGGCAAAACATCGTTCCGGCATAAGCAACATTCAAACCATCTCGAGACCGGCATTAACAAATATTGAGCCGCAGCGGGATTTGGTTTGTAAGCGAAAGCAATCGCACCCATCACATTACATAAATGTGTTTGCTTTTTTGTTTTTGGTTTTAATAAGCTACTTAAGTGTAAACTAGTAGGCATTGCAGACATCAACAGCTCAGGTGGTCGAGAGGTAAGAGCGTACGCCACGGTAACTGCAGCCTTGGGTTTTATTCCGAGTGGGGTCAAACCAATGACTTTAAAATTCGTATTCACAGCTTCTCTGCTTGACGCTCAGCATTAAAGCGACAGTGTGGAGAGCAAGCCGGCGAGTTTACTTGTTGTGCCGTTGGGAAAGGCACTTGATGGGGTTCCCTCATCTTCGTGTGATAGACTGATGGCTGGCAACTCCTAAATGAGCTCGTAAAGCGCATTGATCGCTTTCTGGTGATAGGAGGATGAATAATATGCTACAAAAATGAAAAATCAATAAATAAATAATTGAGTAACGGCAGCTTGTTTTTAGTTTTCGTCTTCCAATAATTATCACAAATGCATATTTTGCAAATGCATATTTCTCATTTTAACCGTGAAGGGTCGCGAATAATTTCAAAAGATTAAAAAGGGTCGCCAGCGAAAAAGTTTGGGAAGTCCTGCTGTATCACGTATTGGTGTGGCTAAAGTAGTATTTTTAAGTATAGCGCATTGGTATTGCTTTAGCCCAATTTGAATGTATCGCATATCGATATCGCTTAACGCAAATTTAGGGTATCATGCCCATCACTGTACATAACTCAGGACAAGTAGACTAAACATAATGAAAAAATATGCCAGGCAATAACCGCATTAAATCTAGATACTGCCAAACTGGCATTGTAGTAGGAGTAGTAGTAGGATTTTTTTATTTTTAACCATAAAACAACGTCATCATCAACACAAAAAACAGCTTGGTTAAAAATAAGGTTAAAATTGTATCAACAAGTTGTTATTTGCTCGCAAATCATTAAACCTGCTGAACTGGAAAAAAATATTTTCAGGAACTCAATAATTCAAAAAATCAGTCAAAACTAATTTTGAGCATTCAAATCATGCCCAAAAAACATTTTACAGTGCTTGAATTTTTAACGCGGCATTTTCAAATTTTACAAATGGAGGGTGGTTGCCCTCCCTGCACCCCTGTCTCCTACGACTAGGCCTATGCCTTTTTCCACACCTCTCCACAACCCAACTCACTTCTCCACCCCTTTTCCCACACCCTCAACCTCAACCTGTCAACACTCACCTCGTACACTCTACCACACCTCCCCAGACTTACCCCATACTCTATCCCACATCTCCCCCTACACATGGGTGCAAATCCAGGTAGGATGAGGGATGCATCCCCACCAAGAATTCGGCAGCATCCCCCCAATACTTTTAATGTCCAAGTAGTCTACCGGTACTCAAAACTGGGCATCAGCAAACGTGATGACCTTTTTTGGTCTTTACTTCATTTTGGGCAAAAAATTGGGCATCTGCAACCTTTTGTTTTTTTGGTCTTCACTTTATTTTGACAAAAAATTGGGCATCTGCGGACGTGTCAATTTTGCTAAATCATCCCTCCATTGCTCAACATAGATTTGCACCCCCGCCCCTACACCCCCAGTACCTTTTCCCTCCCTGCACTCCTGTTTCCTTCGACTAACCCTATGCCTAGGTCTCCTACGACTAGGCCTTCCACACTAGCTTTATGTTGTTTCAACTGCTAATCTGATGTGCTCCTTGGGAGCAATTCAGAGCGTACCTTGTAACTCATGCGTGACGAGTGGGTCACGTGACACAGTTGTACAACCATATTATAGAGAACTATGATGCTACTGTAACTCATTAAGGATGTCCTAAGCGGCTGAAATATCGTCAGATCTGAGTTTAGGTTAGACACAAATTATATTAACGGTTCAAATCCGGTTCGGATTCGATTCAAGAATCCGATTCAAGAATTCTGGTGACCTTGGGTTCAGGTTAGGTTTACGTCTAATAAATTACAAAGGTTACGGTTCGGTTTGGGTTCAATGAAAGGAAGCGGTTAATACGGGTTTTCGTTCCAGTTCAGTTCGACGCCCTGGATAGATCGATAGGTCTACCCTATAGTACCTTTGCGCTTGTTTTACTGTATGTCGCTTGTGCTTTCGACTACCACAAACGCAGTTTTGCTTTTTTGCTAGATTTTAGTACCGGATACGAATATTTGCTAATCTTGCCATGTTTTCTTGTTGTTCTGAATTTTGGTGGTAGTTCTAATGTATACTGTATTCACTATTTCTTGTGTTCATTTTCACTGCTCGCTGTCTTTTTTCGTTGCTGTTTTTAGTTTTTTACTATTAGTTGCGATTCCAAGGACTTAAGCTTTCTCAGTTGAAACCTAGTTGCTTCTAATTTTTATCAACACGTCTATATCTCCTGTTGTTTTCACGTGCTTTCTGTTTTTATCGCTACCAAGTTCGTCCTGTAGCAAGCCGGTTTTTTGGAAAGAGAAGCGGAATTCTTGCGATTTGAAGTGCGAAAACCGTTACTTTTTGAATGTTTTTGCTATTGTTGAAATGCATGTGTTGAAGGGTCGGTCAAAAAAGATCTACTTCTGAAATATTACTATGATCGCAGCTTAACCCCGTTCATTTGACCAAAACATGGCATAGAAAAAAATTTTGAAATCGGACCAAGTTGACCACTTGCGCATCGGCCTCAAAGATAACAACCGTAAATGCAAAGAACTTGGGTATTCCCCAAATGTGAAACTTTGGTTTTGACGTTTTCTAGCTACTGTGGTGGCGTGAATTCCAAATTTTTGCCTGTGTGTATTACCTTACATGACCTTTACAGTTTGTGATGTCATGTGGCATGACGTCATACGCCAAGACGTCACAAATGATGAAAAAAATATTTTTGCATAAATGAATGCTTTTAAACGCTAAATAAACGCAGGGGCGGAACCAAAAACTTTTGGTGGGGAGGATGTAATTTTGAATTAGGTTGAATCAGGGCCGGCGCCAAGGGGGGGCCAGGGGGTTTGGCCCCCCTAATTAACAAGCTTAGGGCCTACTCTGTTGAAAACAGCGGCATTTGTGCTTAATTTTAAACCTTGGCCCCCCCTAAGTCGACTGCTCTGCCGCCGGCACTGGGTTGAATGTTAACTAAATACAAAGACGCTAAGACGTTTAGACCCGGAAACGGGCGTAAATATGCCCTTTGAAAATGTTTCATGTCAGCGGCGTATTCAGAAATTTTTCAGGGAGGGTACACCAACTTTGTCACTTTTTCAAGTTCAAATTTTTCCGCCAGAGTTAGTTTTAAGCAACTCAAGTAACAAAAACAACTCCAGGGGGTCCTGGGGCATGCTCCCCCGGAAATATTTGAAAATTTGCATACTGTAATGCCGTTTTAGTGCTTTTTGAACAATTTTCAGGCAAAGTTAGTTCATAGTTTTGGCCCCTAATTTTGACTGCTTCACCAAATATCATGCATTTGGTTCGCACAGTTTCGATTATGGGTGCTTAAGGCGACTAAGGTATATTGTTATGAAAAGGTTCGAAATTATGTAAAAATTTTGTTCATCCAAAGCATGGTTGAAAATGGCTGGTAGGGGGATGCATCTCCCACACCCCCCCCCCCCTGAATTCGCCCCTGATGTTTATTCTGCGGTGCTATGCAAAAGTTTTTCATGATTGCGCATTATTTATTCTGATCACAATAACGATTTTATCGTTGACATAATTGGTAGGCATGAAGGTTGTTGATGTTTTTCAACAGCTTGCAGTAAATTCTCACGTTGCTTGCCATTGTCTGTTAGTATAGCAATTAGCAACGCAATCGCTGTGCAGCTTAACATTTCTTTCTGCAGCATCATTTACCACCTTAACAGAGCAAACAAAGTCTTAGGCAGTTCTGTAAGATTCAAAAGCATGCCACGTAAGGGAAGAACTGCCAAGACAACTATAGATCACATTTAACAGTTGAACAACAGCCGTGACTCTGGTGGAATCATATTTTGAAGCTCAGTTGAATTGCCCTTGGAACAGGTAAGCCTCAGCGAAATTCATCTAAGCGAGCGGTGAGATGTTTCCTGCAAATATTTTCCATTAATTTTCTTTTTTTGTTTGCCAACTCAGAATAATCGCTAAACATCAAAAACCACAGTTTCTTCTCTCAAAAAACATTCGAGTTTCGCAAGCTCTTTGAATGCTCTTTCAGCAATTGTTGGAGCAAAATTGTTGTATGTGATCATGTCTTGTAAAAACGTTAAGTCTTCAAATGCAGCATCTGTTCCGACGCTGGATTCCGGCCAAGCTGGAACATAAAACAGGGTCGGAAATTCATTAATTTTTCTCAGTTTTTCTACTAAGTCTTCGCTGTAGTTCCAGCTTGGCTGAAATCCAGCGTCGGAACAGATGCTGCATTTGAAGATTTAACGTGCTAGAGCGCATTCGTTGCTGCCTTGCGATAAAAAGACGCAAAATAATGCGACTAGAATCGTGTGCAACTGGTTATTGTCACAGTATTAAAGCATGTGCCTGTTTTTATCATGCTAACTACGATTTTACTATAATCAACAGCTAGGCTATAAAGTTATTTTAACGTTCACAATGCACGGTGGAATCACGTGAGAGGATAATTAAGCATACAGTATAGCATGCAACTAGTTCGTGTGGAAATTAAAACTGCTAAGAATGCTACGTGCAGCGGAGATACAACAGCCGACAGTGATTGCCACTCAGAGTTAAGAGTCCGCATTTGGACTGTTGGTATGATTTGAACATCGAATGCGTATTTGAATCGAAGTTCAAATTGCAGTACGAGAAGGTTAAAAGCAAATCTTACTTAACTGTGGTTAAAAAATCAGTTATTTTTGTGTTTGCTGATATCACAGCTTTGCCCCGAATAGTAAATTAAACGCACCCTGCAAGATTAAACGTAGAAGTGTCATAATCTTAATCACAATAAAACTGCGCGTGCTGGTCCCACGTGCCGTCCTTTGAGCTTCTTCGCAGCGAGAATTTATCAAGGAAGCGTAAGTAGACTAACATACAAACAGTGCTCGAGTTCTAAAAACACTTATGGGGGGATGGTGCAAGTTTTTCACGCAGACATAAAGGAGGAATTATATAGAATTTCAATTAATGAATTGAACTTGAATCTAACTCACCAAGATCTAAGGCCAAATCAAACGTAATCAGAAAAATCTGATTACGAGTGGGATTCGAACCCACGCCCGCACCGACTAGTGACGTATCACCAGCCCAATGGTTGCGGCGAGTCTTAACCGGAGACACGGCCTTAACCACTCGGCCATCGTAATCTGATGCCGGAGCAGCCGAATTTCTCGTATATATGTCAAGATTAATTCATCATCCCACTATAGGAAGCCAGCCCATTATTAAGCTATTATGACTGTGACAACTGGTAATTATAGTGGGATGATG